>JARIHP010000260.1:0-28947 GCA_029282125.1 Mycena amicta
ACTCCTGAGGATATCGCCGGTCTTGTGTCTTACATCGCCTCCAGGAATCTAGCTTCATCACTGGCCAAAGCGTTCGTGGAAGATTGTTTGCTTTCGCATCGTTACTGATTCTTCGCATAGCTTTCCATTAACGGCGGAGTATTCTTCGACTGAGCCTTGGAGCACGAATAACCGGCCCTGCAATATCTGTACTAGTACTGAAATCATAAATGGAACCATCGCACATGAAAACGGTTGTCATCCGTTAGCTCAGCATGGACTTCGCGGCTGCTCACGACGGTAAGAGCTACTAACGGTGCCATCGCGCTGCCTCCGACGATATTATGTAGCCGTAAAGTCGACAGACCGGTCCCGGTCTCAATGAGAAAATGTTTGGGACATGGATTTTGGGGCTTGGAGACTAGTGTCTTTTTCAGACCTGTGTTGGCGTGGGCGCCGTCGAAGAGTTGAAGTTGGCGCGAAGGAAAATCGTGCTATCCAATCAGAAACCGATTGTCACACTGGCAGCGGTCAAACTCCAGCGTAAGTTACGCGTCCACCAGGATAACAAGTCCGAATCGTGCAATCTCCAACCTCTTGCTTCTCAGTCGTCGAGGTCTCGGAACGTTCACTCTATGCCAGTGGCGGCGGCGTTCATCAGATGCGGTCCTACGCTTTCGAATTCAATTGAAATTTGAGAGCCTGAGGCCAAGTCAAGAAACAGAAGAAAAACGAAAAAGAGGGCCAAGAAACACGTTGGCCTTGTCGGATGACTCTCGAGCTTCAGACCACTCGTCTTCCGAGCCCAACTCATGTGCCTCCCATCGCTGCCAGTGCCACTGGCAGTGCTTTCATCCGCCAGCACAAGAACTTGAATGCATCACGAAGATATCGATGCATATGACAGCCTTCCCATCTACTAGTAGTCTCTCGCTCTTCCCACCATGGCTTCCAAAGGAGTTGCACTCATCACCGGCGCTGGTGGGTATCCAGACATTGCGAAGGACATATCCTGACTCGAACGGCAGGGTCAAGGCATCGGCAAGGCAATCGCTCTGCGTCTTGCGGACGATGGATTCGATGTCGGCGTCAACGACATTCAAGGCCAATTCTCAGAAACTCGATGCGCTAGTCGAAGAGATCAAGGCAAAGGGTCGTTCTGCGTCTGCTCATATTGCGGATGTTTCGATCGAGAGTCAAGTCGAAGCCATGGTTTCCGAAGTCGTCCAGGTTCACAAGGGTCTAGACGTGGTTAGTTCGATGCGTTTAAATTGACGCTGTATTTCACTCAGTCGACTTTAAGATGGTCGCAAATGCCGGCGTATGCAAATTTGCGAAGGTTGTCGACAGTGAGCACCTTGCTGTCCATTTGGCGAGCTGCCGATGCTCGCGAAAGCCTCTGTTGATGACTGGAATCGCCTCATGGATGTGAATGCAAGAGGCACTTTTTCTATGCTTCAAGTACGCGGGTGTTGCAGATGGTTGCGCAAGGCCGCGGTGGACGCATTATCGCTGCATCCCTCAGTTGCCGGGAACAAGGTCTGCGCAAACCAGAGCTCATATATGTCAAAAACTGAAATAGTGCATTTAGGTTTCTCGATTACAGCAGCATACTGTGCGTCCAAGTTCGCCGTCCGTGGGCTCGTTCAAGCTGCTGGTAAGAGAGATCTTAACGAACTCCTCGCATCCGCGTCGACCTCAGCTTCCAGCCAATGAATTTGGGCCGCACGGAATCACAGTCAATGCGTACGCACCTGGTGCAATCGAAACCGATATGTGTAGGTGTATATCCGCTACTCTAGTATGTCGGTACTGATCATACTCCGTAGTGGATTATCTCGACGATAGCTCTTCGGGATTATTGAAAATTCTGTGAGCCGGAAGTGTGGTTCTATGCCAGGCGTTGACCTTTGCTAGATGAAGGCCGCATCTTCCCTCAAAAACGACTGGGTTAGTACAGGCCGCTCGCACATGTAGAACTTTCTGACCATTGATCCTCTGAATCTCGTAGAACTACTGCGGATATCGCCGGTCTTGTTTCTTACATCGCCTCTGAGGAGTCTCGCTTCATCACCGGCCAAAGTGTTCGTAGAAGACGGTTTGCTTCGCATTGTTACTGATGCTTGCAGTAGATTTCCATAAACGGTGGGATGTTTTTCGATTGACGATTCTCTTCCTTTCAATCCTTGTACACTATCGAAAGTCAATGGATCTATTGCGTATTTTCTCAGATTCCCTCCGCTGGACGTGAAGCAATTCATTCCACTACATGATCCTCGTCAGATTCCTCTTCTGCCTCGCTGTCATCTTCCTCAACGGGGCAATCTGGGTCATCCCATAGAAAGTGGTTGGCTGAATAGACAGATAAGTATTGTACGATGCTGCAGTCGACAACATCTTACCAATTGGTATGCCCTTTTGTTTCTTTTCGACAAAGATGGACGCGCGGGCGAGCAAGTCAGCGCCGCCCGCAATTCCCAGTTTCCAATCCCGCAATAACCATTCAGCCCAATCAAGACCATCGCATGTTAGGTCGAGTAGCACGCAACGAGGGTCTTTCAGGCTCTCCATGTCCTCAATGTAGTTTTCTCTGGTGTAACACCCCGCGTCGAATACGTGCAGCAGAACCTGAAGTTGCAGGCATTGAATGAGCACCTGGCGCAGGAAGTCGACATCTTGGACCATGCATACCACCAGGTGCGACAAGGCAGGGAGGGCAGCGACAAATGCAAGATAACGCTCGGCCGACTCCGCGTCAAGCCGGGGCGAATGATACAGGTTCAGGTGGGTGAGGTTTGGGAAGATCGGCGTGTTCGGAAGAACAGCCAGGCGCACAAGGATGAAGCTGAGGGTGAGACGTTGAAGAGGGAGCCCGTAGATATTGGGAAAGACTGTTCCTGGCTTCGATTTAACTTCGAAAACGATACTGGAGGCGCTGGTACAACGCGAAACAACGAGCTCGGTATCGGCGTCCGAAAGCGTTTTCCCGATGAAGACATTACGAACATGCCTCTCGAAAAACTCTGGCGGCTTTGTGTGGAGGGCGGCTGCGAGGCGAGGCTCGAGTCCTGGAGACTGATATCCGAGAACAAGAGTCGTATACGCGAGAGGCTCAATCCTGACAATTACATAGGATTACAATAAGCCAAAAGCAAAAGAATACCCACCACGCTTGCACGCGACGAGCAGTCTGTAGCAAACTCGATGCGCAAGCAGGATCAGAAATCGCAGCTTGTTCGAATATCAAGCGTTCGAGGTCGTATGGGAGTCGCGAGCCGATATCCACGAGGTCCTCTATAGGCGCCATGAGTGGAGCTGAAAGACTCTTTCAAAGAGAGCGCGAGACTGCATCGACGTCGCAAGTCAACGTACGTAGTCAACGTCAGTGTCACCAAGGTGTCACTCCGCCAGAACCGACATCCTTAAATTTGGTACTACACATACCAGCTCGCCTACATACAACTATCGACACAGGTTCATACGTATCGTTCCTGCATAACCAAAACTTTCGGAGATGTTACAGCAATCGCAGCAACGAGTTCCTTGGAGACCAGCGGTCCTTTCAGTGAGTAGTCGAGCTTCCCAGCGATGGTGAGTTTGCCGAGAGTCGGGAAAAGAAGGAGCCAAGGAGCCAAGTTGCAATCCGTGCCTCCCATATCGATATCTGGTCGCCACCCAACGATGCGAAGTTCCTTGATATGCCAAAGCTTCTTTTGCTGTGTCTCGTTCCTCCAAGGCAGACTGAGAGAGTCGAGGTGGATTGTCAATGCCGTGACCGAGGATCGAGATGGTTCAGCCAGCACGTCGAGGACGTCGTTGACGCTCGTCGAGTCATTCGCAGCCTCTCCACCGAGGACCATACTGACTGTGCTTAAGCGCGGGAGCCTTTCGCTCGTTCGAAGCAGACTAGCAACGACACGGCAGCTCGCCGAAAAGTGGGATAGATTTTGAAGAGCGAATGTAGGGGACGACTTGAGCGCTAGGCCAACCCAATCTCGGGAAAGATCTAAACGCTCGATGTGGACATGCCGCTCCAGAAAGGGAGTCAGGACGCGGTCATGGAGGGTCTATGTCAATGGACAGCGTCCGCAGACATGGAAGGGACAGTTGCGGGAGCAGGTATGACCATTCCGCAGGCGTTATCTCGTCTTCTGCCAGCTTCAGGTAAACCACGTTCGACGGGTTGACGACGAGGAAAGACCCGAGCGCTGCTGAGGGCTCCAGAAAGGAGTGTATGCAGATACTTGAGAGTGGTACATGCAACAAGCTCGTGGAAGCTGCCAGCGAGAATTGCAACTTCTGCGCCAACTGATGCTGGTCGATGCGGCGGTTGTTGGCAGTGCTTGGGTGGACGGAATTCCATGCGCGTTCCAGGAATGTGTTCCGTCTAGGACGGACGATCGTCGCGTACAAGTGTTGAATTATGACAATGGGGTGTGTAGGGGCCCCGAGCAGAGCGACCAGTGCTTCAGGAATGATGAATTTATTCAAACTGGCCGGTGTCCTTGGAGTGGCGAGCGACAAAGACACATTTTCCATAGGCGGAAAGCGACGTGCCAGTTGTCCGAGCGCATTCCAAGCCCCCCGTCGGTCTTCCCACGGACAGCTGGTAAAATCGACCTCCAAATGGCGCAAATCAGTCAAGAGAGCTGGATAGGACGCGTCCAGGGCACGAAGTGCAGTATAGGAGACTTTCAAGGGCTCCTTGTTCTGAATTTGTGCTTCGCGGATGCCATGGCGTCCTAGTAGGACCGACAGTGAAAGGATGCGTAGCGCTGAGCTGACTTGACGCAACCGAAGCAAGTCGAGTTCAGGGAGGTGGTCAAGGACGGATAAGATGAGTTCTCCGGGCAGCTGGAGAAAGCAGGAGGTCGTGGAAGATGCCGACTGGGCGTATTTGTATGAGTAGGTCAGTCACCATGCGAATGCGACGCACCATGGCGGTGGGAACGAGAAAGAGATCCCGCTGTCATGGCTGTGCGAGCAATTGCTGGATATTATTTTTACAATACTTATTCTGCACCGCCGTGAACCTTTCCTGTTTAGATGTTCTCTCATCTGGTTGTCTTGAACACATATTGGTCTGGAAAGAGGTCGATGAGCATCACGCTTTGCACGTGGGCGAGAATTAATATTTGTTTCTTTTCCTTACGCCTCGATGGGCAAAAAGGGCAAAACAGCACCAGCACCAGTCGCCGTGGAAGCTGAACCCGCTGTCGACCCCGATGCCCCGCTGCCGCCTCAGCCCGTTCCCCCAGTCACTGTTCTGTATTGCGGAGGTCTTGCGATGTGCAACTCCCCTCACAATCGCCGCTGAACGTCTGTCCAGTGTGCACCTATCCTCCTGAATACTGCGAATTCGGGTCCAGCCTAACCCGATGTAAAGAGTGGTTGCAGGATAACCATTCAGATCTGTTCGACAAGTACTATTCAGAAGGTGAATCCAATCGCTTGTCTATACAAGCATTGACCGGCTGCTACAGAGGCTCTGCAATCAAAGGTCGGGACGTTAAGTCTGGACAAACAGACGAAGCTGGAGAAAGATATGGCAAAGAAGGAGGTCAAAGCGGAAGCCAAAGCGGAGGCTGCGCTCAAGAAAAAGATGGCGTCGCAGGTGCGTGGTGTGTGTTTGCTCTTTCACGACCGCCTTATCCCTCTAGGTGATAATAAAGCGCATGGAGCGCAATAAGCGCAAATCTGTAACAAGCGTCTTTGGGCTCGAGGCATTCGACATCGATCTCAAGAAGGCGGCAAAACAATTCGCATCCAAGTTTGCCACAGGCGCTTCCGTCACCAAGAACGCTCAGGGATTGGAGGAGATTGTCATTTCTGGGGACGTGAGCGACGAGGTCCTGGAGATGATTGAGAACGAAGTCGGCGTTCTCAAGGGCATCCCGGTGGATAATGTGGAGCTGGTGGAGGAGAAGAAGAAGAAGGCAGAGTAAGATGTCGAGCCGATTTTTCTTTACTAATGTATTTGGACCTAGCCTGTACACTATGATCATTCGCAATAGACCAACTTCGTGCAAGTCTTCTGCTGCGCCGTCGATTCTCGTCAAAGGCCTTGCGCGTCTGGACAGGACATAATGTCGCAGGAAACAAGCAACGATGAGTTCACACAGACCTCACGCAAGTCAGGAATCGAAGAGTGAATCAAGTACAATCGCACACAACGCCGAATAATTTCTTGGTACCAAACGACCCTTCCACATTCACCGGCATTCATAGCATCAAAACTGAATCATCAGAAGCCCGAGGGCCGTGAGCCACCAGCCACGGAAGAGGGCGCTTTTCCCTTCCTCCCGAACGATACACTTGGCGCAATCTTTGAGCGATGTATATGGCGGCAACTCCGCTCCGAGTCGGAGCTCAACCACGTCCTCTGTTGCATATACCGCAGGCGTGGGCGTCGGCTCCTCTTGCGGAAGATGCTGGTGCTCGACCGGTTGTTGTTCCGAGTCCGAATTATTGCCCGTGGCTTGGTCCTGGAGTCGCTGAAGGGAAAGCCGCACGAGAAGGACTTGGAAGGGCGTGATAATCGCGGTGGTCAACGCGAGCAATGCCAGGGAGGACCCGCGGTATGCTGCGTGCCGCCAGGTCCATGACCACCACCACGGACCGTGGCGGAAGCCGAGGTGCATGGTCACGACGTTCCAGGCGATGTGGACACCGATTATGATGAGGGCTGGGATGACTACAGAGGCTGCGACACCGGGAAGGAGATAGAGGCGCAGTGGATGAGCCCGTTCAGTCGGAGAGAGAAGGGCACGGAGGGCGATATTTGGTTGAAAGGCGGATAGCTTGTATGGTGTGGTGATTACCCTACATGATTCTCAGCCGCAAATCTCTCCAAATATCAAACCGAAAACGAACCTAACCTTGAGCACTTGCATGGGGATTAGCAGAAAGAGGGGAACTATGGCGAAGAATGCTACTAGGAGGAAAGTCAGAGACAGGCTCAGAAGAGAGAATGTGGGCATACCGGCCTGAGGCGGATTCACATAGATCGGATGGAATACTGCGATGGCGAATAACGGAGAGATCAGGGCCACAGATATGACAGACTCGATTATGGAAGGCATAATTCCTTTGTACAGTCCAGCCCAGCCCTGCAAGGGATGAGAGAGCGGCTAACGAGCGCCTCCGAGCATACCTCGATGCGATGAACACGCTTAAGCATGCCGAAGTATGAGCCGATGTCGACAACGGGAGACCCAGAATCGTCTTCTTCTTGCGCGAGTTGGACTCGTCTTGGCGTATAATTGGCTCGAAAGCGGACCAGAGCACCAATGAACGGCATTGTGAAAGCCAATGTGATGGCGCTAGAGCTACAGAACCCAGGTGAGACGTGAAGCAAGCGTGAAGCGCGCATACACGATAGCGGCCGGAAGGACGAAGGGGTTGGGGAGCAGCATGACGGGTTGGGAAACTGACGGACTGCGACTCCAGTCGCTCCTTAAATACAGCGCCGGCAGGACTGCGTAAAGATGGCCGTCCCCCCACATGACCGTGATGTCAATCGCAGCCCAGTCCAAAAATTCATTTCAGAGTATCGACTCCATCCATCGGGATACCGGGCTTATCCGTCAAAGTGCCGCGGAACCACGAAGCACGAGATCCCTTTCGTTTCCGTTGGGCGTGCCTTCGCAGACAGAACGCTCCAAGAAAAAGTGCCGCAATAAGCGCGACCACCCCACCAACGACCCCACCCGCGATCGCAGCAGTCTGAGCAGAACGTCCACTGGCTGGCGAGTCCTGACTGAGGCTCTATCAGTCGCGATTAACAAACAAGAGGGACACCCACGTATAGACGACATAGTCTAATTGAATGGGGACTGCCGAATCGTTGTTGACGCCCCGCATGGTCAAGATATGAGGTGTGTTCGAGAGGTCGGTGAGACTAAGAGCAGCAACAACGTCATCGATATCGGCGCCGAAGTACTGGAAAATCCAGGTCCCGTCCACTCCAAACATGGCGACACCGTCGACCCCGAGGTACACATAGACGGCCGGGCCTATTGGTGCGCTGAGAACGCCCAACTGCTTAGGATGGGCAGCGTACCGGTGAAAGGGATGACTACGACTGCGCTGGTGACGGTCGATGTCCCGTTGAACAACCGCGATGTCAAGCTCTCGCCACATATGTTGGAGGTTCGTGGTGTGCAGCGGAAGAACTCGTCGGAAGACAAGCTTGCAGTGTAGATGATATGCTGTGAGGTGTCGTCGAGGCTGACGTTCATAAGCCCCGCGCGCGCGACGCTGACGATGGCTGCGAGGAGGATTGTCGGGAGCCGCATGGTTGAAGTGTGGAAAGAGTACGGCGTTCCCAGCTTCCCGCAGAACACGAGTCGGAAGATTTCGGCTTCTGGATCGTAAGCGTGCGAGCAAATGACGTCCAAAGAATCAAGCGAGCAAGTAACTTGCCTACCGTCCAAACACGACGCGTTCTCCCAATCTGCATGAGTTCGATACATGCCGTTTACTCGCACGGCCGAGCTGCGAGGCGTCACGGTCTGTGTGGCGGAAGTCCGCCTTACCTAGAGAAGGATGCAACTTGCGAGCACACAAGGAGGAGCGGAGGCATGCGTTAACACGGTGCAGGATATTGTACATTGAGGCGAATACAACTCGAAAGAGGGCTCCGGCGCGGCATCCCAAGTCCGGTGAGGATATTTCCCTTCAGTGTTTTTCCGGTGCTCGGTCTTCCAGCGTGTCTAGAAGACCGTGAGTTTGGAGAGAGAGACGAGAAATATTGGAGCTTCGCACCTCAACACCAGGAAGCAGCACTAGACCCCATCCAAGCCACCCATACGCGACCCAACAACCTCGAATCCCTTTGGTGCCTTCCTCTCCTGCCGCTGGGCCTGTTTATCGCGGACCTCCGTTGCAGGGACGTTGGTGACCTCGAGGAGCTCCTTGACCGCGAGAATCTTGCCCGCTATGTCGGGCTTGTGCGGATGGAAGACGGTCTGATGGCGTCGGTAAAGACCCAGCGCGGCCAAGGTGCCCTTTTTCTTGTCGCCGAGCGAGATGGCGGACCGACGGAGGGTGATTTTGAAGTGGGTCGCCTGGGCCGCAGCGTCCTCGGAAGGCGACGGAGACTCTGTGGGAGCCCCTTCTGGTGGGGTGCTGATGACGCGGAGGTTTTTGAGTCGGGGAGAAAGCGTGCTGTATCGCGACAGGTGTCGTGGCGGGTAGATGGTGGGGAGAAGGAAGTGGGTCCTTGTACACGCAGCCATTTCAGGGTGAAAAGAAAACTGACAGGCTGTGTCACGGTCACCTGGTTACTTACCTCCTCACTTCAATACGCGTAGACAAAGATTCGGGATGGACCATTAAGATTTAAAAAGGTACATATATCTCCATTCTCGTCCAAAACAAGTCAGTACCACCCCCAATTATGGTAGTACCACGCCGGATACGCCCAAGACGGATAATACGACAGGTGTGGAGGATATCTTGCATGCTCGTCAAACTGGAGACGGCCGTTCGCGTACTGGAGCACGGTGGTTCCTGGAGAAGACCAGGCTGCGAGAGGGGGGCCGCTCGCGCTCACTTGCGACGGCGAACTCGGGTTTACATAGGCGACCGAAGGACTCGGAGGCATAAATGCTAGACCAATCATGGTAATTAGCTTCAAGACAAAATAGAGAGAGTTTGCGAACAGTAGTATGCCATACGCGGGCTGCAGGCGCCACAGTGGACTGCTGTACATCCAAATCGGCGACAAGGCCACATTATTGAGACAGGAGGAGAAACAGCTCGAGCGTTGGCGGCTTAAATACATACCTGCTACTCATTCACTGGCTCGGCGTGAATAATAAATGGGGATGACGCGTCCCGGACTTCCAGCACAGGGCAGAACTATGACTAGAATGTACCAATGGGCGGAGTAGATTGACCCATGCGGTTAACGTGCTGTTGAGCGAGGCTGCTGCAGAACCCATAACTGGTAATGCCCGTGCCGGATTGTGTCAAGCCAGGTGGCAAATCATCCATCTAAACAAGCGCTCAGCCAAATCTACGGCGCGATTGCTCGAGTATTGAAGCTGAACTACCAATTGCTTCAACATCATTCACATCCCTTACTATGTACAGCGTCTCTATCCTACAAACCACCCCGGCGCTACGAAAAGCATACATACATCGGTCGAAAAAATTACACCACCCATCCAGGAGTTTGTCCTTGTCCGTTGGATGCGAGGCTTGAGCTTAAACCCAGGTATAGCCGAGGCGCCGCGACCAGTCCACACCGTTCTTGAGCTGCTCCAGAGTCAGGAAGATCAAGATCGTGGTGGGCTGCAGTCGAGTCCAAGCAGGCACCCAGCCCTTGAACATGAACAAGGCGCCTTCGTTCTTGAGCGAAGCGCGGATGACTCCGATAGTAGACTGGACACCATATTAGTTCGTACGGTCGGTACAGTGGGGCAGACTCGTACGCTGGAGCCTGGCCCAGAGGCGTTCATGATGCGACTCTTGATAACGTCTGCCGGAGAGCAAACAGTAGTGGCCACAGTTCCCTTTAATCAGCTCAGTAATGGATAATGCGCAAAGTGTAGAGCTAACCGCAGCAAAACTCGCAGTGAAATGGCACATGATGTTGTCGTCAAAGTACTGGGTCTTCAGCAATTCAGCCTTGAAGAAGTCGTACCTAGAGGTAGCCTCAGATCAATGCAAGGAAGGAGCTGAGAGTACGCACGATGCAAGCTGGCTGGCATTCATTAAAATAGCACGGAAGACATTCGGCCCGACTCCGCGAGCGAGCGAGGAAACGCCTTCTTCGCGAACCATCTACTTCGATTGAGCAAACCGACTGATTGGGGGCCGAGGAACACGTACCCGAAAGAGCGCATCGAAGCAGTGCTTGTAGTTGAAGCGCTTCTCCGGCGGCTTAGCAAAGTCTCCTTGCAGACGCACCATCACGATCTCTGGACGAGATTTGAATCAATCTAATCTTGGTTGGACGAGATTCTACTTACCTCCGGGATTTCCAATGAGCCCAGCAATTCCACCGGCTGTCCATGAGTGTGAGGCGTAGAATGTATGGAACACAAAAAGCACGCACCCATGCTTCCGGCCAACGCAAGTTTCCATGCCGGAGCATCCTTGCCGGCCCCGACGATCTTCTTGCTCTCGTCGTATGCCCAAAAGCGACAGAGAGAGTAGGACATCTGGCGCATCCAGGTTCCACTGATACCATCGAACAATCCGCGAGCACCTGGCGACAATGAGCCAATAGCAGGTTTTCGCATGAGCCAAAGTAGCGCACCGGCCGTTCTATAGGTCTTCTTTATGCTCTCTATCATGCGTTTGTCGCCGGATGCCTGCAGTCGGACCTTGGTGAGGTCCAGCGGACTGACTGCATTAGATATGTATCGATGGTTGTGCGTTGGGGCTTACTGGGTAATGGACGCTGCAATGGTTGCAGCAACCCCTGGTTGCGGTCGGTTGTGGGGTAAGCAGTCCAAGGTTGCAAGACGCACCTCCCAGCCAGAACGGATACGGCTGCTTCTTCTGCACGGCGGGGGACGACATGGGTGTTAGCGTCTAAGGCGTGTGACGGGTCGGCAATCTAGGAGAACCAGGACAGGGAGGACGAAGGAGGTCCTAGGAGATGTAATGGACGAGCAGGACCGCGTTGGGGGTCGTGGATGTGGGACAAGCACTCGCCAAGAATGACATGTTCACATGTGATGTACGGACGGAAAGCCGCTTTCGTCATAAACCGGAACCTGAATTCAGCTTGCGGAGTTATTCCAGCGTATATACGCAGCGTATATACGATGCTTATGGCTCCTGCATTTTACTGGTCGTTATTCACGAACAGGCGCAATCGCGCGTCTTATGATCTGCTATTGGACATGTTTCCGATGGAAGTGCCGCTACTCCCACTCCATGAGATGTGCGCAAACCGAAAGAAGGAGGTGCAGCAGCGATAATTAGTTCCAGATGAATACAGACAGTATGTGCGTCACAGGGTGAGATTGTACTCGTACTCGCTGGGAGCACTCTGCGCCATCCAGAGAATGACCACCGAGAGCATGAGGGCGACGTTCTGCGAGACGTTTGCGTACCCGTAGTACTTGAACAAGTCGGGGTATTCAGGCATGATGTATTTCAGGACGAGGACGGTCTGTGTGCGCGTATGTCAGCGATTGTAGTGCGCAGTAAATATCCCAAGGCAACTTACGACGCTGCCTGCGAGACCACCAGCCATGAGGGCGAAGCCAAGGAAGAGGAAAAGGCGTGCCCGCCATACAGCACGAGCGTCGCCAAAGTTATCCTCGCCTCGGATACGGTCCTTGTCGATGAGGTTGATGACGAGGAAGCCAAAGAGCGAGCAGATGCCCGGAATCCAGTCGACAAAGGTTACGTGCACGGGTGCTGGGGCTGGGTCTTCTGGTGATCCCCACGGAGACTTTGCATACTTGGACAGGATGCAGGCGTCGAGGAATATCCAGTTGGCGAGGGCAAACTGCGGATTGCAATGAGCAACGAGGAACAAGACCCAGGCCAACGAGACGGACGAGAGCACCCGCGACATAGACGCCAACTGTGCGGCGATGCTTGCCGAGGTCGACGTTGGGGAAGGGGTTCAAGCAAACCCGCCGTGGGTCGTACTGTGAGCGCGGAAGGGACATTATTGCTTGTTTGGCTACGGCCCGGCATCAAAACAAAGACGGTCAGTAATGACGTCGACCACTCCCAAAGCTTCAAAAGGCCGCACTCTGCGTTTTAGACAGCAACAACATGTCTCGCAACGACTCTGACCTCCCACCGAAACGCGAAGGCCCTGCTCTCCGTCCAGTCAGCAAACCGCTGAGCTCGACGCGTCTGAATCGCCTCATCTATCTCCTCCTCCTCGTCTCGACGCTGCTCTCCGCATACTATGGCTACAGAATCGTGCAATGGAAGACGCAAGCAGGTGGATGGTTTGTCCGATCCAATCTGTTGCCATTTTCTCCGGTAACGTCTTGTCAAGGTGGAATCTGGCCTCGGGAAAACGTACCCAAGAAATGAAAGACGGTGCTGGGCGCAGAGGTCCGGCGGGTCGAGGCGGAGACATTGTCCAAGACAGAATCAACGCGCTCGCAGAAGCGCTAGGCATGCCATCCCGCGATCTCGCGTCTGCGATTGCTGGGGCAGTGAAGCAGTATGTCCCGCCGGCGAGCTTGTCGTCAGTGGCAGCACATCAGACAGGCGAGGCCGTCGAAGCGATGCTGAAGGAAGACGGGAAGAAGACACCGCCCAACACTGAAGAGGATTCTGGCGGCGTGGTCAACAACTTTGCTAGCGGGATGGGTAGTTTTGTAGGAATGGACGAGCCGTGAACTGTACTTCTTGTTTGCAATTGGATGGGGACCGACTGGGACCCATAGCCGTGAGAGATTGACGACACAAGTATTGGCATTGGCATGAGCCCTACAGATAGTGGAAGAGAACCGCTCCGACCCATCCAAAGGGAAAGAAAGTACCGATATCCAAGAAGTGAAGGAAGGGGAGGGATACAGACGTACATACATACAACACTAGAGCGTATGGTAGACACGGATAGATAGAAGATAACCGATAGCAAAGCGACAGCGATCTGGGCTGGCGGTGTGTGATTTACTCCTAGACAGATGTCTGAGCGTCGTCGCACAACACAACAAGCAAAGACTGACCTCCGCGGCTTCTTCCTCGTTCTCTTCTTGGATGGTCTCGCCAACAGCGGGGGCTGCAGACGCAGAAGCGGCGGCATCAGCCTAGAGTATTGTTTATCAACATCTGAACAGCAGCGAGCAGCGAGCTAACCAACCTTGGAGGCGGGTTTCTTGGAGCCGGCGCGAGAGGCGGGCTTGGCAGAGGCTTTGGACGAGGGCTTGGTGACCTTTGAGGCGGGCTTGGAGGCGGGAGCAGCCTTGGAGGGTGGCTTGGAGCCAGCCTTGGCCTACGAGACGACGATGAGCTGGGGTAGCAAGCATTGAGAACAACGGCGAGCGACCTTCTTGGGCGGAGGAGCTTCGGCTTCTTCGTCGTCAGCGGCGGGCTCCTTGCGCTTCCTGCCGCGCTTGGGCTTGTCGTCGTCGCCCTCCTTGGGCTCCTTCTTCGCGCGAGGCTTGGTGACCTTCTTCACCGGCACATCCGTCTTGGGCAGGTCCTTGATGCGGGAGGAGCGACGAGGCTCGGGCACACTCTCACCATCGGCAGCTGCGGCTTTGGTTCGGGGCATGTTTCGCTAGGGTGGCAGATGGTGGCAGGAAACAAGACGCGATACCAAACCAATGTCACACCTGTCCCTAACTTGTTCCCAGCAGCACGTGTCCTTACACATAGGCAATCAACAACTCATTTCGCTTTGTTATCCCTTTCCAGCGTCGCCGCATATTCGCCCTTGAAAACTTGTGGTCGACGTGTCGTTTGGAGCTGCCGACCTGTGCTCCATTTACCACCATTTTTTGCAAGAAACTGACTCAATACGACTATTTATGGCGAAAATGCACGGACCATTTGATGCTCTTTCGATGATTATAGCACATTCTGTTTACAGAGAGCCTCGAAATTTTCAGGGTATCTTCCTGCATGTAGTTCAAGTTCTCTGAGCGTAAAAACGAACGCCTTGAGAACAATCCTGCTCGAGAAACGAGGTGTGTAGTCGTCGGTGGTGTCGACGGTATTCCAGCCCAAAATCGAATTCTTTGCACCAAATTGGATTATAGCATTCTACGAGAAGATATCCCGTCGACAATTGTTTGTTCGATACCGTTATCGTTGTCTCTTACGACCATTACTCGACATGTCTCTCTGATCTCCCATTTAGCACAAGCATACGGTATTTTGTGAGCAGAACTGTCTTGCATGGCGGGAATTCGCCGTACGCGGGGCATAGATACCCGAGTCGACGGCCTCGCTTGGGAGCAGAGGTCAAGAGCGCCCACAATGGAACAAAATTTCCGCGGCTCAGCAATCCCATTTCCCGAAACCGTCCTGATTCGCCTCTTTTTGACTTCGGTGGCAAATCCCGCTGCCACCGTTCTATGACCAGTGGGCAGCTTTGCTTCTGGAACCATGGTTCGATATTTGCCATTGAACGAATTGTGAGCTGGGTCACGGACGAACCCTGCGCGATGGCTCTAGATCTGAACCCTGCGCGATGGCTCTGAAGGCCCTGCAGATGTCACTGGCGAACGTCGTGCTCGAGCATTCCGACAGATATTGGATGATTCACACTGCGGGGGTGTGGGAGACATTGCGGGTCTGCGAGTGCAGCGGATATGGGCCTGGGGTCGCCACGGTTGGCCATTCTCGGGAGAGAGCCCGCCATTCGACGTCGAATTCGAGGCGGAGTATTTCGGTGGGGGATTCCAGGAACGTCGCGACAGGCTCCAAAGGAGGATGCGCAAGCCCGGAAGAGTACGGGAAGAACGGGCATGAATGTCCACTCGACAACCGATATCGATTGTGCGGTGATTTCTGGCCCCCGACGTTCGGGCGTTGAAGATGGTCCAACGGCGGCTGCTTCAGCTTCATGCTAGAAAGACTATAGATCCGGGAGGCGCTGTGGTCGTTTCAGCAGCCCGAAATCATCCAAAAGTATTCAAAAGGAGCGCGGAACAGAGATGTTTGTCTGTGATGCCGCCGTCGTATTGGGACGAATGCAAAGCGGGGAAGGAGCGGTGATCAGGGTAAGAGGGCGACGTGTCCTACTAGGCTGGTTGGAGACCGTGGACCGAATCGAGGAATGAATATTTTCGCAGTTGACCAAGATGCTCGGTATAACGCGGATGTCGAGAAGCGATTCGGAGGAGAGATCGCATGAGATGGTCCGAATAAAACGCAGGTGGTTCGACCGCGGCCGACGCTCACTATACAATGTTTTGAGATTCTATTTCGGTTTTTGTGGTGCCGAAGCGGCCAACCGCGCGAGCTCGTCCAAGGGAGTAACTTGAGGAGCAGAAGAGCAGTTCTTGAGCAAGTTGGATTGATAGACGCGTTGTGCGGGAGTGAGGCTACGAGGCGGAACAAGGTATTACAGCTTTATGTGGCCAAGGGAACTTAGCAGACTCGGCGTGGTAGAAGAGGACACGGTCCTGATCTGATGGTGAGCCAGCTGTCCGCGTTCCCGCTTCGGCAATCCAAGGCAAAGGCAATTCCTCCCTCCACCTCGTCCCTCTGAATATGTCCCTCAAACGGCCTCGCGGGGGGTAGCGCCGCCAACGAAGAATCAGACGAAGAAGCAATCGACCCCGAGCTTAGACTGCGCACTGTTCGCACCGCCCATTCGGCCATCGCAGAGAGTATCGTCGCAGACGAGCGACAGACTCGACAACGGCGCCGCTTCTTTCGCTCACGAGGCGAGAAGTACAAGGAGAAGAGTGCAGAGGTCGGAAAGCCCAAGCCAGGAGGAAGGCGAAGGAACGTATATGTCAACACTCCGCTCCCGCCCAGCGAGCTCGACAGTAACGGCGACCCCGAAATCTCATACCCTCGGAACAAAGTCCGAACAACCAGTATGTCTCGCGCATTGTATTCCCAACCTGACAAACTCACCTTGCAACAGAATATACCATCTTGACCTTCGTACCCAAGAATCTTTACGAGCAATTCCGTCGCATCGCCAATGTCTTCTTCCTGAGTACCGTCATATTCCAACGTGAGATTCATGGCCTCTGCATACCAGTCTCTAACGTATACAGTCTTCCCCGTCTTCGGTGCTGCCGCCGGCGCAACCGCGGTTTTACCCCTCGCATTCATTATCACCGTGACCGCAATCAAGGATGGCATAGAAGATTACAACCGGGCCAGGCTCGACGAGGAGGTCAATAACTCGCCGACCACACGTCTACCTCTCAAGAATCCCAACCAACCACGCGACCCTCGCTCGTTCTTCGAGAAGTTGTTTGGGCTAAACCAGCCTGGGTCGGTCAGTCGTGGTGTGCGGAAATTGCGTGCGACAGAGGCGGCTTCGGCTCCGTATGGCAGTCAAACCACCCTCAATGTTGACGCACGCAGCGTCGACGGGTACGGCGACGATCGCAGCACTCACACGGCCCAAACGGCGCACTCTTACCCACCCCCGCCGGTCCTCGACCCCAATATGCGACCCGGCGCAGCACAATGGGAACGCACGTTGTGGAAGAAACTTGACGTTGGTGATCTGGTGCTCCTGAGGGACAACGAGCAGGTAAGCTTGCTCTCCTCCGCCCAAACCACGCTCTAATCCAACTCAGGTTCCCGCCGATATCATAGTTCTAGCCACCTCTGACCCTGACGGCAATTGCTATCTCGAGACGAAGAACCTTGACGGTGAAACTAACCTCAAGGTGAGTCGTGACCTGTGGAGTTTTCGGTCTATTGCTCACGCCGATTAAGCTGCGGAAGGCACTGACTGCCACCCGCGGTATGTCCTGCAATGAGGAAGAAGTCCAACGCGCGCGTTTCATCCTTGAATCCGAGCCACCAAGTCAAAACTTGTATCTCTATAACGGTGTGCTCCGGTACCGCGACTACTCGTCCAGCAACTCGAATTTTTCGAGTGTGCATGCCCACGCAACCAACAACGCGCATTATAATGCCGACTTTCATGGCTCAGGACGCGAACCTCGCGGTAAATTGCCCTTTTTTATCTCTCTGTCAGCAAAGCTCACCTCATCAGGTAACTCAGGGCCGGAGGATCGTGCCGAACCAGTCAGCATCAATGAGATGCTACTGCGGGGATGCTCGCTTCGTAACACCGCTTGGGTTGTCGGCCTCGTCGTGTTCACAGGTTCGGACACCAAGATTATGCTCAACGGCGGCGACACCCCAAGTAAACGCAGCAAGGTCCGATTCCTCCTTTATTGACCCATCCTGGTCGCTTAGTACACTATAGATCGAGCAGGAAACCAACTTCAATGTTGCCGTCAATTTCGGCGTCCTCCTCATCATGTGCGTTCTCGTGACGATCTTCTATGGTCTCGAGGACGCGAGAGGGTCGACGAGCAAGCGTTTTTTTCGAGGCTGGCACTGATCCAACGAGCATATATGCTCTCAACGCGCTGGTTACCTTCGTGTATGTATCCGACAATTGCATCCAAATGGGTCCCTACTCACGATGTTGCAGTTCTTGTGTCATTGCTTTTCAGAACATCATTCCCATCTCGCTGTACATATCCATCGAGATTGTCAAGACGATCCAAGCGTACTTCATCTCACAGGACATCGACATGTACTATGAAGGCTACGACACTCCTTGCGTCCCGAAAACGTGGAATATCAGCGACGATCTGGGACAAATCGAGTATGTCGACCTTGGATTGCGTAGTTGCCCACTAACTTCCCACAGATACGTCTTTTCTGACAAGACCGGTACGCTAACCCAGAACGTCATGGAATTCCAAAAGTGCTCCGTGAATGGCGTCGCGTATGGAGAAGGCGTGACCGAGGCTCAGCGGGGAGCAGCAACACGCGCAGGCAACGCTGACACCATGGATCCGGAGGAACTGAGCGAGAAGCTTGAGGGCCTCAAGCAGAACATGATCACGAACATGGAACACGGCTGGTCCAACCGCTACCTTCGTCCCGAGAAGTTGACGCTTGTGTCACCTGTAACTCGCTGCCAATTTGGCCGACCGGTCGTCACAGGAGCGGCCACATCTCGTACAGTTCTTCCGCGCGCTTTCCCTTTGCCACACTGTCCTTGCGGAGCGCCAGGGAGGCGCATCTTTCGAGGACGACAAAGGTTCCATCAAACTCGAGTACAAGGCCGAAAGTCCCGACGAGGCGGCACTTGTCGCTGCTGCACGCGACGTCGGCTTCGCCTTCGTCAACAAGGGACGCGAAATGGTCGAGATCTCCGTTCTGGGTGTCACGGAGCGATGGACGCTACTTCGCGTGCTCGAGTTCAATTCGACGCGAAAGCGGATGAGTTGCATCTACCGATCACCAGAGGGCAAAATCGTCATGTTCTGCAAGGGTGCCGACAGTGTCATATACGCCCGTTTGGCGCCCGATCACGATCCTGCATTGAAAGATGCGACACATAGGGACATGGAAGCGTTTGCAAACTCTGGACTGCGGACTCTCTGTGTTGCGTGGCGGGTTTTGTCGCAGGATGAGTATACGCGATGGAGCCGAAGTTACGACGAGGCTGCGAACCGGGTGGAGGGGCGTGATGAGGCGATCGAGGCGGCATCCGAGCAGCTTGAACAGAATTTCACGATTCTTGGTGCGACTGCGCTGGAGGACAAGTTGCAGGAGGGTGTTCCAGAGGCGATCGAACTTTTGCATCGCGCTGGGATCAAGCTCTGGATTCTCACTGGTGCGTATCCTACCGATATTATTCTGGATGTTAACAAGAGAGTTTAGGCGACAAGCTCCAGACGGCCATCGAGATTGGATACAGCTGCAACCTGCTCAAGCCCGATATGGACCTTATGATTCTGTCCGCCGACTCGCAACAGCAAGCACGGTCGCAAATCGAAGCCGGGCTCAACAAGATCGCCTCTGTCCATGGGCCGCCCTCCTGGGATCCAAAGAAACGAGGCTTTGTGCCCGGGGCTCAGGCCGCTTTCGCCGTCGTCATTGATGGAGACACCCTCACGCACGCGCTTAACCCCGAGTTGAAGGAGATGTTCTTGAATCTTGGCACTCAGTGTGAAACGGTCGTTTGCTGTCGTGTCTCACCAGCACAGAAGGCCCTAACAGTGAAACTGGTGGGTTATCTTTTGCGCTTCACCTTGCCGCCACTCATAGTTGGCTTCTCAGGTCAAAGAGGGTCGAAACGCAATGACATTGTCCATTGGCGATGGCGCAAACGATGTTGCTATGATTCAAGAGGCCAACATCGGGTGCGGATTGTTTGGACTGGAGGGTTCTCAAGCGGCCATGTCTGCCGACTATGCATTTGGTCAATTCCGATTCATCACCAAGCTCCTCCTCGTCCATGGGCGTTGGTCGTACCAACGAGTAGCAGAAATGCACGCCAACTTCTTCTACAAGGTCTGTTCACTTTCTCTGTCTCTTATCTGTTCTGATTTGATGGTGATAGAACGTCGTCTGGACCTTCGGGTTGTTCTGGTATATGCCTTTCAACAGGTTTGTCTCCTTTTTTTTTTTTTTGCCCTGCGAAACACCCTTTCTCATTTACATCCTTTTCAGCTTCGATGCAACGTACTTGTACCATTACACCTTCATTTTGCTCTGCAATCTTGCTTTCACATCTCTCCCTGTCATTGTCATGGGCGGTAAGAACGTTTTTCGCAACGTTTACTCTAATATTGAACTCCGCTCCCAGCCTTCGACCAAGACATCAACGCTCGTGCGGCACTTGCGTTCCCCCAGCTCTACATTCGCGGCATCCGTGGATTGGAATACACCCGGCTGAAGTTCTGGCTGTACATGCTCGATGGGCTGTACCAATCCGCTGTCATGTTTTTCATTCCTTATTGTATCTGGACGCTGGGGCTGGCGATATCATGGAACGGAAAAGGCATAGACTCTTTGGCTGATTTCGGCACAACCGTCGCAGTAGCAGCGATCTTTACGGCCAACTCATACGTTGGCATGAACTTCAATTAGTGCGTTTGCTAAACTCGGGATCTCTAAACCGGCTAACCTAAAACTCAGTTGGACGGTACTAACATGGATCGTGGTCTATGGATCGACAATCCTAATGATGGCCTGGATTGTCATTTTCTCCTTCTTTGTCAGCGTGGACTTTATGGATGAGGTCGCCGTGTTATTTGGAGAATTGACGTTCTGGACGACCGTCTGTCTAACATCTCTCATTGCTCTCGGTATGTTGCTTTTGCATTTGCGATGCTTATAGGGAATGAACTTGTTTAGCACCTCGCTTCATCGTCAAGTACTATGTGACTGTCTACCACCCGCTGGACAAGGATATTGTACGCGAGATGTGGGTCAAGGGAGACCTCAAGGATCAACTTGGGCTCTCTCATCGTAACGGGAAGAAGCGTCGCGTTCTGGACCGCTCGTCGAGTCAAGAACCTGAAACGGCGCCCATGTTTTCCGACCAGCATGCCCGTTCGTTATCAGAGCTTTCCACGCATCAATACGAGCCAGCCAACACGTCCAGCCCTGGGATAACCCCTGGCATGGCCACCGCGATTCCATACTCCGACACGACACCGCCGAACGAGGAGCAAGCCCAGTACCTGTATGCTCCGCAACCCCAACACCAACGGCAGGTCAGCCCCACCAGCCCACGGGGCTCCTACTATTCCGTTTCCGAACTTCCACCCCCATCACCCATGCCGTCTCCCAAGTACAAGTTACCGACAGGAGAACTCACCAGCACACCACCTAGTCGACGGTCAAGTGTTGCTACAACACGCGCTAGCATGCGAGCAGGTCGAGGGACACAGCCCATGCCTGCACCACTGTCTCCACAATCCCGAACGCTCTCTTCGCCGAACGCATTGCAGCAGCAATTTGAGATGCAACCACGGAGTCCACCTCCGTCGTCGTATCCTGCTCCTCCCAGCTCAGCTGGCCATCATTCCATGCGGTCTGCGAGCGCAGCTAGTTATGCGAGCTTTGCAACTGCACAGGAGGGCGAGGATGAGCACGACGAGGACGCGGTATACGGCCATGCACACCACCAGGGTGGGCAAGATGGACAAGACCACGACCCACATCCCGGCTGGCGAGAGAGTCAGTCATCCTGGAACGGCGGGCTGGCTATGTGAGTGGTGTACAGACAGTCTATTAATTTATTTCTGCGCATTTTCCCTTGCCGCATCGAGTACTTATACCTATTATTTCCCTGGCATCAAGTAATAACCGGAATTCACTTTGCACGTTGACGGAGGAGACGGAACGGCGTCGCCTCGGTGTCGGACAACCGTCTTGAGCACTTAAAATGAAACGTGGCGATTGCACAAGCTTTTCCTCCTACCCTTGTCGAATCTTGTCTTGCCAACCTGCGAATGCTTGTCGCGTTTCTTGCAACCAAGATGGAGAGCTCCGACTGGCGTCGATGCTAAGTATCATTGTCGCGCGCCATTTAGAATTCGCTGTTGGAATATCTGACGGTTCTGCGCAGATTGGTCGACGTGGGCGGCGATGATGGGCTGCTGAGCGCTGAGCGCCGATTCAATGGCAAGACATTCGCCCTAGAATCTAGGCTTGATTAGATCATCGCATTCGGCGCGTGACTCGACCTAAGTATTTGTCACTTTGTTTGCACTTGGCTCCGGCCACCCCGCACACTGATGCCGCCAGTAACGACCGGGGACTCAGAGGTCTCCTTGTCGACAGCTGCAATCCTCAAGGAGCGTCGCTTCAAGCTGAGCCGGTCCGTATGTAGCCAGTGCTCGCCTCACCAACTAATAACCAGTTCAGTGCTTGCGACCGATGTCGGTTGGTATTCTTTGACTATCGCTCTCAAGTACCTCACTACGCTCAGCCGCCGAAGAATCAAGTGCGATGAAGGCCACCCATGCCAGGCATGTTTCATTATTGGGACCACCGCGTATGTCAACCTTCTTCTAGGCTTGTCTTGCTACAAACTCGTCGTGCACCTTTGAAGAGCCCGGTACGGGACTTTCGTGATATTGTAGCCTTTTATTCATTTCTCAAGGTAAACGCACCCATCCTCACAAGTCCAAACGCACCGCGACGCTCGAGGATCGTATGCACCACCTTGAGACTCTTATCCAGGCCATACCTCCGGCCGTATTTGCCGCTGGAAACCTTTCGAATCCGGCCATGGTCTCCATTGGCGACATTCCGGCGAGCCCCATCGCTCCATTCATGTATCCCAACTTTCCGTCTGGGGTACCACCTCCATCATTGCATGTCTTCCCTCTCACCAATCCCTCGACCCATTTCTCACCCCTCGAACCGAAAATGGAGGACAGCGTAATGTCCCCACACTCCGGCGCGGATACCGCGGCTGCCGATCTGCTCGCGGAGGACACAGCCCGCCTTTCTCTCTCCGCCTCCTACCTCTATATTGATGACGAGGGCTACACCCGATGGCAGGGCGAGACATCTGGTCTCCCTCTTCTCGATTTGCTCGTGGAACGACATGAACCATCCTCGGATTGCGGTGCCTCCCACTGTCCCGCCATCCCAACAGGATTGGTTCCCCAATCGTACCCCGCGTCGTACAGATGTCAACCCCCAGACTCTTTGGCGCCTAATTACATCCTACATTGCCCCAGAGTTAATGGACAGGTGCGGAGCCTCGCAATTTATGTTTTATTTGCGTCAAGCGGCTCATTACAATTTAGCTTGGTTCAGTGTTACCTCTCGACCTCGTCCTATATCCTCCCCTTTCTGCATGTCCCGACGTTTCTTGCTGTACGCGTTTCTGTCTTTCAGCCGGTACAAGACACTGACGATGTTCAGGACTATGGCAATCCAGCTAAATGGGGAGAACCGGGTTTGCCGCATTCATTGTTGCTATATGCTGTCTTGCATCTCGACATATGGACGACCCCCGCGTCCGCGCCTCGCCTCAGGATGGCATCTCTGCGGGAACCCAATGGTTTGAATTGCTCGGGCGCCTAAGAACACTACCTATCGCCGATCGCCCTACACTGTATACCATCCAGGCTGATCTTATCGCCCGCGGTGTATGCTGTTGGGCTTGGCAAATTGTCCAAGGCTGCCGCGCTGCTGTCGGAGGCCATTACAATCTCTATCGACGCGGGACTGCATCGCAATGCGGACACCTACGATCTATTCGATCCAGTCGAGGAGGAAGTCCGAAAACGCACCTTTTGGTGTGTCTACATTGGGACAAGCAACTTGGTGCCCACTTTGGTCGTCCGCCTTTGCTACGTCTGCGGGACTGTGATGTGGATGAACCTCTTGCCGTCGATGACGAGTTTATTACTCATGACGGTGTTGGTGTCCCGGTTCTACCTCCAGGGACTGCAAGTCGAATGGCTGCGTTTGTGACTTCAATCCGGATTCTTGTTGTCCTGGAGCGTGTGCTCGATGTCCCACCCCCAAGGGAGATGGGAGGCTACCTTGCCCGAGTTGCTTCGCTTGGAGGTGCTCGTGGATCACGGCGCGAATTACACGACGAGGAGGCTCTGTTGGATGAGGCCCATCACTCTGTGCCAGCATATTCGCTCACACAGCCGAGACTCTCGCCAGCGACGACACAATACGCCTCACACAATCCGTTCGTTTGCATTGTGCCGAACAGTTTGTTAGGTTGTTGATATATCGACACCGGTTTCTCGGAGCTTGTGGCAGAGCGGACGGCGCCTGCGGACCCCGCGATGCGACCGCCACAAAGCGAGGTAGAGAGGGATGCGATGGTCAAGGCTCATTTCTCTGCCCTGCAAATCGTCGCATCCTATCTCTTGGTAGCGAAGAAGGGGCTAATGACCTACTGTAAGTTCTGTGCCCCTTCTCACTGTACGATGCTCACCTGACTTCCAGATGGCGTCCATGTTATTCACCAACTGACGCAAGCTGGGCGAACGCTGGTTGCAGTACTTCTAAGCTGTCAGTCGGACACACTGCAGCCACTCATTCCGCCCGGACTGGACGCTCTGCGTTCCTGTGTCGGACTATTGCGACGGTTTAGTGGACGATATGTGTGTGGTCTTCGTTCGGGAGACCTGATGGAGGAATTTTGTCGCTGTAGGTTGCGTTTCCTTTGAAAGATACAGTTCTGTTGCTCATTAGTCATTTAGTGACTGGAATACCTCTTGACGCGCCGCGGGAGCCTTCAGATGCATCGTCGAACGCCAACTCGCGTCCGCCGTGGATACCGCCCCGTTCGGAAAAAATCAGTTGCTGCCGCCGCCAATGCCGCCGCCGTACGACGGTCGCGGAGCGAAGAGAGTCCGTCCCAAAGAAGCGGGGACAGTCCCGAGTCATTCTCCCCGACAGAATTCTTCGTGACAGAGGCAGCCCAGCCGCCAGACTACTCTCAGACGTTCCCAGAACTTGATACGATTCAAGTTGGTCCTGGCGACTCGCGAATGTATGCGGATGTCCTGGCAATGTTCAACGATGGGCGCTGCCGACGTTGGCGGAGGACATCTGTTTGGTAGCCCAATCCCGGGTGATTTTGACGTCGCTGGGAATGGCTTCGAGAGTAGCCCGGGGTTGTTCAAGATGGGTGGTCTCACCACGTCGCCGTAGGGCGTACGTGCCGACTGGGTCCAGGATTTTTTATGTATGTATTGCTATGTAGTATCGCCCTGTATTGCTTGCTTTCACATTGTATGTTCGCCCTTGTATCGGCATGTAGCCCTCGCCGTCAATGTAGTCGCGAGCAGCCGCGACGTCCGTATGGGGGACATCAGGTGAGGACACCGTTTTTAGAATGGAGAACTGTGCGATAATTCAGTCACGGTTGATTGCAGTACCGTGGCTAGTACAGTTATTATTATGAGGGAGGGCAAGGCTCAATCGAAAAACGATCCCCCGTTTATGGAAAGCTATGCGAAGAATCAGTAACGACGCGAAGGCAAACAATCTTCCACGGACGCTTTGCCCAGTGATGAAGCGAGACTCCTCAGAGGCAATGTAAGAAACAAGACCGGCGATATCCGCAGGAGTCCTACGAAAGTCAACGAATCGATGGTCAGGCGGCGCCATATACTAACCCAATCGTTTTCGTGGCGGATACGGCCTTTGACTACAGAAGGTTAACGCCTGGCATAAAAAGACGCTTCCAGCTCACAGCGGTTCTCACAAATCCCGCAGAACTCTTGTCGAGATAATCCACTACGGAGTATGATCAGTACCGACATATTAGAGTAGCGGATATACACCTACACATGTCGGTTTCGATTGCACCAGGCGCGTATGCATTGACTGTGATTCCGTGCGGCCCGAATTCATTGGCTGAGAGCTGAGGTCGACGAGAATGCGAGGAGTTTGCTAAGATCTCTTACCAGCGGCTTGAACGAGCCCACGGACGGCGAATTTGGAAGCAGAGTATGCTGTCGTCATGGAGGAACCTAAATCCAATATTTCAGTTTTGGATACAAGCTCCGGTTTCGGCAGACCTTGTTTCCCAGCAACTGAGGATGCAGCGATAATGCGTCCACCCCGGCCTTGCGCAATCATGTGCAAACCCGCGTACTTCAAGCATAGAAAAACGCCTGTTACATTCACATCCATGATGAAATTCCAATCTTTAAGAGAGGCTACGCAGGTATCAGCACCGCACCAAATGGACAGCAAGCTGCTCACTGTCGACCAGCTTTGCAAATTTGCAGACGCCAGCATTTGCGACCATCTTGAAGTCGTCGACTGAATGAGATACAGTGTCAAATTGAACGCGTAGACTAACCACGTCGAGGCCTTTGTGAACTTGGACGACGTCGGAGACCATGGCTTGAACTTGACTCTCATTCGAAACATCCGCAATATGAGCAGACGCAGCACGACCCTTTGTCTTGATCTCTTCGACTAGCGCATCGAGTTTCTCAGAGTTTGCTTGAATGTCGTTGACGCCGACATCGAATCCATCGTCCGCGAGACGCAGAGCAATTGCCTTGCCGATGCCTTGACCTGCCGTTCGAGTCAGTGAATGTCTTTCGCATTGTCTGGATACCCACCAGCGCCGGTGACCAGCGCAACTCCTTTGGAAGCCATGGTGGAAGAGCGAGAGACTAGACTCAGGAAACGAAGAAATAAACGAGAAAGAGGCCAGAGAATTGTTGGATCTAGTGAAGGGCCGGTACCGCACGCATCTGATGAACCCGGGCGCATGTCGACGTCACCATTAAAGCGGTTTCCGACCTTCGACGACTCAGAGCAGGGAAGGGACAGCAACAGGCCGCGAATTGCACACTTCTGGTTCGTGCCCTAATGGTCGCGTACAGGTAACTTGAGCGTTGTGTGACAACTGGATCTGTTTGATCGGGACAGTTTTCGAGCGTGCCCGCCATTTTTCTCGTCGACGGCGTCACGGCGCCCACGTCCAAGCAGGCCCATCGCAGGAATCCATGTCCAAACCTTTATTAAACTCGAAGCCAATCCCGCCTGAACGATTATATGGGCGCAAAATAACCTCAAGGTACAGTATTTCGAAAGTATTAATAGGGGCTAGTACCCTAAACCTTTACTCTCATCGGCGACCGGGACCCGGGCCGTCTGTGGACTTTACGGATGCATATGGAGCGTTGGAGGCACATCGCACGAGCACGATAGCACTTTGTAGCTCTCTTACCGTGTATTCCTGAGCAGCCACCAAGTCCGTGCTGAGGACGACACCGCTCTGATGATAGAGAACTGTGCGGTAAACCCGCTGGTTTCAGTACTAGTACACGTGTTATGAGGAAAGGAATCGGTTATCCTTGCTCAAAGGCTCAGTCGAAAAACATCCCCCGTTTATGGAAATCTACCGCAAGCATCAGTAACAATGCGAAAGCAAACCGTCTTCACGAACGCTTTGCCAGTGATGAAGCGAGATTCATCAGAGGCGATGTAAGAACAAGACCGGCGATATCCGCAGTAGTTCTACGAGAGTCAGAGGATCGATCAATGGTCAGAAAGTTCTACATGTGCGAGCGGCCTGTACTAACCCAGTCGTTTTGAGGGAAGATGCGGCCTTCATCTAGCAAAGGTCAACGCCTGGCATAGAACCACACTTCCGGCTCACAGAATTTTTCAATAATCCCGAAGAGCTATCGTCGAGATAATCCACTACGGAGTATGATCAGTACCGACATATAGAGTAGCGGAATAACCTACACATGTCGGTTTCGATTGCACCAGGCGTACGCATTGACTGTGATTCCGTGCGGCCCAAATTCATTGGCGAAGCTGAGGTCGACGAGATGCGAGGAGTTGCTAAGATCTCTTACCAGCAGCTTGAACGAGCCCACGGACGGCGAACTTGGAAGCACAGTACGCTGTTGTAGCCGAGAGACCTAAATGCAATACTTCAGTTGTCATATGAGCTCGGTTTGCGCGAACCTTGTTTCCCGGCAACTGAGCATGCAGCATAATGCGTCCACCGCGGCCTTGCGCAACCATCTGCACACCCGCGTACTTGAAGCATAGAAAAGAGCCTCTTGCATTCACATCCATGAGGCGATTCCAGTCATCGATAGAGGCTTCGCGGCATCGGAGCTCTCCAAATGACGCAAGTGCTCACTGTCGACACCTTCGCAAATTTGCAGACGCCGGCATTTGCGACCATCTTAAAGTAGGCTGAATGAGATACAGCGTCAATTTGAACGCATCGAACTAACCACGTCTAGACCCTTGTGAACCTGGACGACTTCGGAAACCATGGCTTGGACTTGACTCTCGATCGAAACATCCGCGATATGAGCAGACGCAGCACGACCCTTTGCCTTGATCTCTTCGACTAGCGCATCGAGTTTCTGAGAATTGGCTTGAATGTCGTTGACGCCGACATCGAATCCATCGTCCGCAAGACGCAGAGCAATTGCTTTGCCGATGCCTT
Organism: Mycena amicta; assembly: GCA_029282125.1. Classification (NCBI taxonomy): domain Eukaryota; kingdom Fungi; phylum Basidiomycota; class Agaricomycetes; order Agaricales; family Mycenaceae; genus Mycena; species Mycena amicta. Next base: position 28,358 of record JARIHP010000260.1, read on the forward strand.
GACCTGCCGCTCAAGTCAGTGTCGGATCTTCGCAATACATGGACACACACCAGCGCCGGTGACGAGTGCAACTCCTTTGGAAGCCATGGTGGGAAGAGCGAGAGACTAGCAAGGAAGGCCGTCATCTTCGGAATGATTTTGGATGAGATGGATTCCACGGAACCCGCAGTGTGTCGTACCTGTGCACATGTGCCTACTCTCCGGAAAACGCTCGGTTCCTGCCACGACCGTCTTCGCAGAACCAAATCGGAGAGGATTGTACTTGAGACTAGGTTTCTACGAAGTTGAAGCTCAAAGAGTCATCCGAAGGAGGCTCAGATTTTTCCAAGCGTTTCGTCCACCGCCTCCAGTCCATCGCAGGTTACACTCGTCCGGCTTGGGTGCGCGAAATTTGGCCGAGTCAGGGAGAAGGAAAGCAATAGGCCAGGAGGTCGGTCAGCACCGCAGATGCGAGGACGGCGTGAATAGTCCAGTGAGTGGAGGTTTCGAGCAGCTGGAGCCTCAGGCCTCAGGAGTCCATTGGAGGCAGCGTTTCTACATGAAAGAGAGAGCAAGGTTTGGTCGCGGCCGTGACTAACTTTCACTACATG
>JARIHP010000261.1:0-28942 GCA_029282125.1 Mycena amicta
TCCCCCCCCTGAATTCTGCCATGATAGCGTCACGCTCCTTCTGAGCCATCTTGCCGTGCATCGAAGAGACAGTAAAGTTGAAGCTCCGCATTGTTTCTGTCCTGGAGGGTATCAAGCAGTTTTTCGTGGCCGTCGAGAAGGAAGCTTGGAAGTTGAACACCCTCTGCGATCCGTACGACACCCTCACGATAATGCAAGCCGTTATCTTCTGCAACACGCGGCGTAAGGTGTGTCTGAGCCTTAGCTTTTGTGCGAAGCTGATTTGTTTCGCAGGTCGAGTCTCGATTGGGGCGTCAACTCGTCACCCTTGACGAGGAGGATGCGGATCGGGTCGGTCATGAATTGTGTCGTCATTTCCAGGACATCGTAAGGCAGCGTGGCGCTGAGGAGGACGACCTGGGTTGCGGTAGGGAGGTAGCGGTAGACGCCGTATATTCGAGCATTTTGATATTGCGTGTGTCTGTATCATGTCGAATACATGCCCAAGGGTGCCCGACACAACGTGCCGACCGTACTCAAGCCTGCGATATCCTTGCCCTTGGATGTTTCTCCAATGCAGGCATGGCATTGGACGTTCGTGTAGTCGCCCAAGGCCAGAACGACGGACTGGATCCGAGTCGCCAGTTGACGGGTTGGGGAGAGCACGAGGGCCTGTGTCTCGCGGACATGACGTCGATAGGATGGAGGGAATGGGAGATGGAGAACGGGCAGTTTCACCCGGGCCTGCGCAGTGACGTCCCTACCCGGTGTTATGGGAGAATGGCACGCTGTTGGATGGCAGAGGTATTCGCAGTCTGCGGCAGCCTTAAGAAGCCGAGGAAAAGGGACGGAATTGGACTGAATGTACGTGTAGATGCCGCCAATAAGTCCTCCTTCAGGCCCGGGCCCAAGTCAATCGAAAGTGGAGAGCAACGGAGACGGCCTAGGATGAGCCAGTCTCCGACGATTCAAACTCGAGTTTCTTCTGTGTATATTGTGAGCACTATTTCACGGACACGGGAACGAGAGACGCACTCCGAGTCCACCATACATCCTTCGGCGTCTTGCAGACCATTTGGACGTTGCAGTGTGCCGAGACAGCGGCCATGGTAGTGCCAGAGAGGTATATTCAAGAGGGTTTTGAGACCAGGATGGGTTTTGGAGGGTTCAAAGGCAGGCAGCGAGAGATGGCGTCGTCGTCGTTGGTCGATGGGTCTCGCATTGGGCATGGTCACAAAGCTGTGACACATGTCCTCATTGGAACACGCCGACGGCAACCGGCGGCCAACGCTCTAAGCGCCCATGTAAGCGCCCGGTCCATTTTCTCGCGCGCGAGGGTTTTTGTGGTGTGGAGAAGAACATAAGACGCGCGCGGATTCAAATTTAACTCGCGCGATAAACACAAGTTTTTTACGCGGTTGCAGCTGCAGTTTTTTTACGCGCGGTTTGCAGTTTTTTTACGCGCGGTTGCAGTTTTTTTTACGCGCGGTTGTAGTTTTTTTTCTCGCGACGGTCCCAACGTTTTCGCGCGATGTTCACTTTTATTTTTGTCGCGATGCTCACGTCTTTTTGGTGCGGTCCCCGCATTTCTCGCGAGCGTCAGTTCTTTTGTCGCGATAGTCTTGTTCTCACAGATTATTGTGTAGTTTGAATTGATTTACAAACGGGGCTGCATAGCTGGACCATCTGCAGTTGTGGTGTTTGGCTTGCTCCTGGTGCGTGTTCACTGTACCCTTCGAATCACCCTATTCACCACCAGCAGACCAAAACTTCCCCGTCTACCTGGTTGGAAACAATCTACGGACGATCCATCTAATGACTTCCAAAAGCTTCGACTGGCTCCGAGATCTCTTTTTCCAAACGTCCAAGCCATTCGCCGCTGGAGATTGTCGTATTCGATGGGCCAATCGACGCGAAATGGCTGGACTGGGCGCGCGGAGGAGTTGCGAAGGTCTCTCGACAGTATTGTCCTCTCCGCGCTGCCTCGTTTGTCGACTCTTTGTCGAGTGGAAATCCGTGCGTACGAAGACCGGGAACGGGGAGAAGGGTCAAACGAGGCTCCAAAGTTCCAGAGGTGGCGCGCCGCGGTTGAGGAAACTTTACCTTGTTGGTCCAGAGGAGGTTTTGGTTGTGAAGGAAAGAAAAGGGTGAGTTTCTACTTGAGCTAGGTCTGCGATTCACATTCTCTAACCACTCTGCAGCTTTCGTTCATGGAGTAGATGATGGCTGGGAGTAATTCAACGTTCGTGTGTGGTTAACATGGCACACATAGACAGACGACCGGGGTTGCTTTTCAAGTTAATCCCCGGAGAACAGACTCATGAAGCTGCGCATCCGGAAGCAGTTATCGATTCCACAGTGACACTACAAAATGAGAAGCATTACGGAGTACAGTTCAAAACGGCGCTTTCTTTTTCTTTTGGGCTCCTTTTGTATTGTTGACTGGTTCTGGGGCGGGCGGATAGAACACCTCGTGAACAATGGCCTTGACCCTGGCGTGGTCGCGATAGAACCCATTGGGTGAAGCTGGACGCGTGGGCAGGGATTGAATCGAATATATGATCGACTATAGGAGGTTCGATAATCGCGACGTGACTAGATGGCCAGAATTTCGTATCAGTTCTCGCGCGCGCGCCAGAAGGACGGTTTCTCAACACCCAATACGGCGCGCCTCCCCAAGCGATCCAAGGGGCTCCCGCGCTCGCAGAAGTGTCTGGTATGCAATGGGCAGCCAGTGCGGAATGTCGTGTTTCTCGGCGAGGATGATACGTCAATTTGGGTTGAGCCTCAAATGCGCCGGGGTCAAAGTGCCATCTCGTCCCGGCGTCTATGGCATCGATAGCACATTGGCGAAGGCGCTGGGAAGTCATAGCGCGTTGCGATGGACAGAAGGTCGATCCATTGCACAGCGTGGCCGAGCGATGCTGAAAGTTCCTACGCATATAAGTAATGCATTTTCTAGCACTCAATCGACGCACTCTGTATAAAAGAAGTCCAACCAGCGCCTCAAACTCGGATACGTAACACCATGCAACGGAATGGGACGCTTGTCGTCCGAGGCCGTCAGGACCCTCTGGGCCGGGCGGGCAGAGGAACATCATTTGGAAGATGTCGGACTCTTTGACGAGGAAGTGGACGGTGGATTTGAAGAGCTGGTCGTCCACCTGGATCCTCATGAGCATGGATCGTCGGAACACAGCGCTCGCTAACTGCGCACCTGGAAGATGACATCGTATCCTCGATGTAGTATCTAGCATTTTCGCTTCGACTTGCCCTCAATCGGGCTGCAGGATGAATTCCTCCGCAGGAACTTGAGGCGAGGGGCCACTCGTTGTCTCGCGCAGGCTGGCCGATGGTCGGAATCGCTCATGACAGTGGGCAGTAAGTGGAGCGTGGAAGTGACTCTACACGTGTTGGCAGCGAGGCCTTCTCTGCTATGATCTCATCCGCACCATATCGCCACGTCAACTTGACGAGAAGAAACCCCGGGCCCGCGACGTGGCTGTCCGAAAATTGTCTAGGTGTTGGTTACCGTCGAGGGTATTGGATATGTGGGGACGTTGTATATGTCGACGCATGCGGAGACGGGCAATGGAGCCGGTAGGAACGAGTTTGGGGCGTAGCCTGAGCCACTAGGAGGAACGCTTATTCAAAAGAAAAAGTCGCGCATAGGGAGAACTTACGCACCACGAGAGCCACTCCCAAGGAATCAGCCGCGATGCGGTTAATGTGGAAAGACGGCGGAGGTCGCAACTGGAGTACCAATCGTCGTTTCGCGCCGAAGAGATGAGTGTCTGGAGGAAGTGAAGAGCGTGATGTCACCATCTGCGTTTCACGCCGCAACCACAATGTGCTCCTCCATTCATGATGAAAGTCCCAGTATTCACACTTGGCAGACTCACTGGAGAAACGAGTTCCGAGTCCCAAAAACTCTCAGCCTCGTTCCTGCTGTCGGACTCGGATACACTGCCGCAGCGCTCTACTACCCACTGCAAACTTGTACTGCTTCTTGCTCTCGCTTCCTTCCTCAGGCTCGCAACCAACCGCTCGTACTACTTCCCTGGCGCCGGGTACTCCTTACTGCGCGTCTCCGGCGCTCGGTAATTTCCAATATAGGCTCTCGCAACTCGAAAAATGTTATTCACAAAAAAAAAATTTGCGCAAACAGGTACGCACCACGAGCGCAGAGTGCGGTCAATGCCAGTGACGCAAGAAGCGGAAGATGAGGGTGTCGCAACTCCAGTGAATCCAGCTCGGCAGCAAAGAGGTGGCGAGGCGCAGAGCCTTGAGTACTCGGGGTGCGTCTGATGTGGCGAATATGACCTTGCCTCTAACCACGATGTTTGCTCCATCCAGTCCAACAAACGCAGCGGCCGAGCCCTCGAGGGTGTCCCGTGGGGGCTCTTCATCGCCAACTCGCCCGCATATGTATCCGAGGTCGTGGCTCGTCCCGCTCGCTTTGCGTGGTGCAATCCGAGGACGTCACGGCGACACTGCAGATGAGCTGGAGCGTCATGCCAACGCAGACACCCCACCTCGACTGCGACTGATTCTGTCGCCAACCGCTGTCGTTCCCCGGACCCCGGCTCGTCCTGGCAATCGTCGCCAGAGCGCCCCAATGCATCGCGTCCGACACTCTCGGAGGCTGCTCCGCCCGCTCCAACTACCTGTTTGCTTCCGTTGGCGACTTTTCGTTCGGGGGATCAATCAAGGCAAGCATAATCCTTGGCTAGAGATCACAGGAAAGAAAGAAAGAGAGAAGCCCGGCTCGACGTCCTATCTCTTGGAACCACAGCAGCAGCAACATTTCCCAATCAAGAAAAATATCGGCGTTGCAAACAGCAGCAGGCAAGCGATCGCCGTGAGAAATAGCGCATTACCCATGACGACCGCCCCCGGATGACCCGCCACTGTCTGGATGCGCGATTTGATGATGAGGAAGAATGCGACGTCGAAAGCGAATACGGCGAACGCCGCGGCGCCTGCGAACCCGGAGAAGCATACGGAGCAGCAGGTCGCGATGCAGGGTACGCCCAGGCAGGCGAAGAGCGCGAAGGCGAGGGCGAGGACTGAAATGCCACAGGCGACGAGGTGTAAGGCGAGGACTTTAGTCAAGCCGCCGGTGACGACGTCATCGAGGGTGTGTGTAAGGTCTACCGACGCGTTGCCTTGGAGGAAGTGGTCTGTCTCTGTATTTGGGTGAGTCATCGTTGATGAGGACCGAGAACAATCACAAACCAGAAAGATTATAGCCGATCTTCAGAGGCGAGCACTGGAGCCCTCGACCGTCCTGCAGGTTTGTGCAAAATCCTAACGCGCCGAGGTCGACAAATGGAGTCGTCTGGTTGGCGGCAGTGGTTACCTCCCCGTTCCCCAGCCAGTGTTGGCCTTAGGTGCTTAGGGCCTAAGTCGTTAGGGCCCTAAATGGGCCTAAGGATAGGGCCTAAGCTCAAGAGACTTTGACTTAGGGCCCTACGTAGGCCCTAAATCTTATCTTATCTCACCGGGCCGGCGCGGCAAGCGGGCATGATGATCATTTGTCACCGGCAGTCTGTGCCATTATTTTTGCTCCACACGTCGTCGCAGTCGCGGCTCGGTTCCCACTCGACTCCCGCGTCTCAAGAAATGGCCCCAGATGACGCTCCGAAGACTCTTCAAGCTTCAAGGGTCGTTCACCTCCGTCATGCCCAACTCGAGAGGAGATCGACGCCCAGGCTGAGAGGGACAGTGAAGAGGCTTCTGCAGATGCTGTCATGCTGAGACCAGAGACTACATGAAGGGGGCATAGAAATTCTGTCAGAGGACGAGTATCGAGGCTAGTGATAGAAATAGACACAAATTTCTTAATAAGGCGATAAAATTTGCCTTATTAGGCAATAACTGACTGCCTTATTAGGAAATTAAATTATTGCCTTATTGGGCGATAGGCCCTAAGGCACAGCACCTAAATTAGGCCCTAAGCACCTAATAGGCCCTAAATCCTCTCGGAGGCCGATTTAGGGCCCTAAGGCGCATCACTGTCCCCAGCTCAATGCGCAAGAAGTAGACCTGCTTGAAGAACGGCACGTCGAATGCGACGAGGCCCAGCAGTGCTGCGCCGGCACCGATGGAGCCAATAGCGAGGATTTTGTTCCATTGGACCATATCGGAGTGTGTAGTAACTTGCTGGGAACAAAGTGGGACGAAAGGGAAGCGCGTCGGTGAATACCTCAGAGAGGACCAGCTGGACCATTTATAGTCCTTGCAATAGCCCAAGGCGCCTCAGAGGATATAGATCGAGGAACCATTGATTGTAGTTGTGCAGCTTGTGCTTCAAGGCTTCAAGCGACGGCCCGGGATTCTCTTGTTCTCTTGTAAGGTACTCCGAGTCCGAGTCGACATCCACGCTCGACGGTGGTATTTTTGCCCAAGGCCTTACTGCGGCCTCAGAGAATATAGATTAGTGTGTTTCAAACGATGATAGATAGATAGATAGATTATGCACCCTTGTACCCCGAAAAGAAGTGCGGGAGCCTATCTACAGCTGCAATACAGAAGACTCCGTTGCGAAATCCCACGTCAGGACGTGAAGCATCTCCCAGAGCCCCCTGCACACAGGAAAGGAGATTCTCTTGTCCTTTTGCAAGGTACTCCGAGTCGATATCCACGCTCGACGGCGGCGTTTGGTTGTCAGGTCGATATAAAAACAGCGGATCAAGCCAAGCTGGCTAAATTGGGAACAACAGACACGGATTATGGATAAGATTCCGCAGAGATTGTAGCTCGATGTAGACTCGAGGAGTACTCATGCCAAGAACAAGGTAGGTGTCCTTGTCATCGCCAAGGACGGAGACGGAGCACCCATGCGAGCATCGGACTGACGGCACGAATGGAAGGGAAACTCCTCCTTCTTGAGACTGTATTCATTGAGCTTGAGTTCGATGAATTTCCCGGGCCGGATCCACTGGGCTCATCCTTAGCCGTCGCAGACCAACTTGCAGTCGTCTCAGGTAGAGGCAATGAAAGCATTCGTGGATCTGGTGCGTTGAAAGATTTACAGATTGGAGGATCATTGACAAATGGTACGTACCTCCACAGAATCGCGCTACCTGCGCCGCACCCACGAGGATCCGATCGGATTGGATACAAGGCACGGTCCGACTTGCGAACGCCGAGGAGATCGATGCTGCGCCTCCGCATCCGCATCCGAGTTCCCGTCCCGCCGATAGATGCAGCAAAGCCGAAGATAGCTCGACTACTAGGACGTTGGGGCATCACTGAAGATGGTCGCGCAGTGGATTATGATACTCCACTAAGTAGAACTGACTAGAATAGGCTTCCATTTTCGACGCCACGGCACAGAATCAGCGACTGAAATATGACACTGAGCGTGTGCCGCCGTCCTCGAGCACCAGTTAAGTAGTTCCCGCGAGTTACTCCGATACTCGCGCCATATGCATTGGCGAGACATAAATAGAAGCTGGATTCCGAGTCAGAAGACAAGGGAAACAGTGTGTCGGCGGGTGGCGAAGGGACTGGGATGGACCCGGATGGTTACGGTAGCTTTGCCAGTGGGAGGGGCCCGCAGTGGGTGGTGTACGCCGGCGGTGGATCATCCTCAGGCTGCTTCACTATGAGCTCTGCGCCAAAGAACGCTGCCACGGACCTCACAGCATCTGCGTTGGATGATCATGGATGAGTTGCGAGGAGTCTTTATGGAGCGAGGGCTGCGCAGTTCGCACAGCGCAGCACTGCGGTAGGGGTGTGATAAATCAGCGCTAGCGGAACGGACTCCGGAGACAGGTGTCGCTGACAAATTCGATGATAGACGCCCGTATGGGTGAAATAGCGGGTCATAATTCAAAATTGACACAGCTTAGTGTTTTTTGACCAAAATTGACACAGGTTTCATGTTTTTGGCACAGGTTGGAAGCATCAATGCACAGGTTGAAGAAATCCCCACCACCTTGTTTGAGGCTGAAAGTGTGACACAGCTGCAGGAAGTCCCTGTATATCTCAAGCCACAGGTGATAGATTTATCGAACTCCTAATCCACAGGTTGGAACCATGGCGGAAATTCTACACAACCCTCACAGTCACACACACATCAGCTCCATCATCAGCAGGTGATTCCCCCACTGCAGGGTTTTTTAAGTTGCTCTGAGAGGTGCTTGAAAAGCACAATATCACATCTGGGATGAGAAAAGAGGCAGAATGACTCCTCCTCAGCACAGAGTTGTAGTCCTTGATTTCTTTCTAGTTTTCCACTTGATTAAAAAGGTGCTAATTCAACTGATGATGAACATCAGATATCATCAGATACGGTCAGGATGTGACCCTGTCGACTAAAGATTAGTAAAGTTGAGATTCAACTTGTGTCCATCAAAACTTCCAACCTGTGTCGGTTTTTTCTCTTACTCTACCCGAAAGAAAACGACACAGGTTGGGCTCAACCTGTGTTGCACACCGTCCGAACCTGTGTCAATTCTTGCATAATTATGACCCCGTATTTCAACCATACGCCCGGATCGTCCGCAAGTGACCAACGTCCTCGACTCATGTCAACAGTTGCGCAGAGGGCGACCCTGTAGGCTGTCAGTGTGATACTTAGCCTCAAAGGAGTACTGAACCCTGGGGTGAATAGAATCGATGCAGAGGAGTGCCTGGCTCAAGGCCGTGTCGAATCGAGCAACGCAATCAGCGCACTGACATTGACAACGGATTGGATTGCATTGGATTGATACGCGGCACCGTGTCTAATGATGAGCGACCGTGTCCCTTGCATAATCCGACAGTGAATGCCGGAGCGCTAGTGGTGTCCTTCGCATCATCCGACAGTGTATCTTTGGACTTCCCCCCGAGTGTATCTCTGGACTTCCCCGCGACATCTAACAGTTGAACTGTCAGGTAACCACCGTACTAGTAAGTTCTCCGAGTCCCCTGTCACAGCTCTCTTCCTTCCCACTCCTTATCTTCTGAATCCTTGCCCATGGTCCCCGCCTTCCTACGACCCACTCAAGACCCACCAACGTCACCTGTCACTCGTCGGGGCCTTTTATCCTCTGCCTCCACTTCCTCCTGTCACCACATGGCCCTCCGAGTCCTCATCTTGCTTTTCATCCTCGCCATCGACGCCGCACACGCCATACTAACCAACATCACCGTCGACGACACGGACACGAGCGTGATTACGTACAAGGGGGCGTGGGACCCGTTTGCGAGCCACCAGTCGACATTGGATTTTGGCGGCAGCCATGCGTTTAGCAGCGATGAGGGGCGAGTGCAACGCTTGGGTTTAGCGGTGCGTTTTATGCTTCTTTCCTTTCCCTTCGCGCTTTTTTTGTTCTTGCTTTGCTCATAGGCCTGCAGGCGTTGCGGTATACTATCTGGCCCCGCGCTGGCCGTACGCCGTGAGCAGCCGCATCAGCCTTGATGGCGGGGAAGCGGTGCTAGTGAACCTGACGGATCTGCGTGCGTCGCCGACGCCTGAGGGCGGGAGCGAGAGCGCCGTGTGGAGCGTGGCGTGGCGTGGTTTGCTGATGGGGTTGACGCAGGAACCGCATGAGGTTGTGGTGAGCATCGGGAATTATATCATCGTGGATGGGTTTATGTGTGTGCTTCGTTCTTTTTGGGCTGGCACTGATGTTGGTGGGTCCGCAGATGTACGGGTCGATAATGGGACGGCTTCGTCCTCGGTGTCTGCTTCTTCTTCTTCTTCGTCTGCCAGTGCTTCATCTTCAAGCTCCAGCTCAATCCAATCACAATCCTCCAGCTCCTCACAGTCGGCAAGCTCCACCTTCGCTGTGTCCTCCGAGTCCTCTGGCGTCTCCACATCCCCGTCTCACGCCAACCACAGCATCACGATCGGGCTCGCCACCGGCCTCGGCCTCGCAACCCTCCTTGCCGCCGGCATCCTCCTCTTTGCCTGGATTCGGCGCAGCCGCCAGCAAAGGCGGCACTCGCTCAGGCCAAAGCCATGCATCGATGACGAAGACGAGGCTGCGAGTATGCATATGTGGACGAGGACACGGAGGTTTTTTGTGTGGTGGTGCGAGGGGTGTGTATGGGCCACCTCTGCAGGAATTGTCTAGGCCGGGCTTGATCAGCGCGTACCCGTATAGCATGGGTCCACCGCCGTTGGCTCTGAATCAAACGGGCGACGTGAATACTAACCTGTTCACGGATCCTTGGGAGCAGTATATCGAGTTGCACTCGCCCCCTACCTCCTACACGGATCATCGAAAGAGCGACACCTAGCATCTCGTATAAAAGCCCTGCTTATATATCACTCGTCCCACGCATGTCATGCCAGTCTTGCAAATCCCTTACTTGGACTACATATCGCCACTGGCAGCCTCTATTTCTTTGCACACCGTTGTATTCTAGTACGGACACACTGCAGTGTACAACTTCTGTATTGGGACGGTATTTCATTTAGGTCGCGTCGGTGATGTCAATGACGATGAAGAGCGATCGAAATGAGCTCTACCAGGACACTGTGTTGCTGCTGCACAAACCTTCCTCAAATGCATTCACAATAAATGGGACCCCAGTTATGCCAAGGTGATCTCTGTGATGACCTTGCACTGACAGAGGAAGAGATTGAACGGAATTCAACAAAAGACTCCAGTGTCCCCTTTGATACAGACCTCTGTCTACGGAAACAGAGCTCAGGCTGCCGTTTTTTTTTTGTTCGAAAATACAACAGCCAAGAAATTACGCTCAAGGCAGACGATACCAGATACCTCAACCAGTTCTGCCTGCTGTTAATATCTTCCTCCATGCAACAATTGAACATGCTAGCAGCCTAGCACAAGGAACCGTGAATATTCTAGCCCTTAACCCAAATGACCACACCAACAGGGTCGAAGTTGCAATATCTATTAAACCTCAATATGCTCCTGCGGGCCGGTGTAGGTACTTCATATTGTGAGAAAAAAGAAGATCGGTCCATTCCAGCAGCGTGGCCGAGCGATGCTGGAACTTCCTAGACAATGTAATACTCCTTCTATACTCCGTACATCTTGAATCAAGCCGCGCAATCAGCGCACTGAGGCAGTTTATGACGCACAATTCTATCTGATCTAATCTGATCTAATCTTGATCTAATCTCGCTCTCCGTTTGGATTGCCCGCTTTGACAAGCACCCTCGACCGCAACGAAGCCAATGCCTTGTATAAGTAATGCAAGCGTTTCAGCCCAATCCACGCACTCGGTATAAAAGTCCAACAGCGCCTCGAACTCGGATACAGTAACACCATGCAACGGAATGGGACGCTTGTCATCCGATCCGTCAGGACCCTCTGGGCCGGGCAGGCTGAGGAACAACATTTGAAAGACATCCGACTCTTTGGCGAGGAAGTGACGGTCAACTTTGAAGAACTGGTCGTCCACCTCAGGCTGGACCCTCATGAGGATGTGTTTGGCTCGTTAGAATACACCGCTAGTGACCGCGCACCTTGAAGATGGACCTCGGATAGTCGATGTAGTATCTCGCATTTCGCTTTGACTTGCCCTCATCGGGCTGCAGGATGAGTTCCTCCGCAGGAACTTGAGGCGAGGGGAGACTCGTTGTCTCGCGCAGGCTGGGCGATGAGTCACAATCGCTCATGACAGTGGGCAGTGAGTGGGGTCTACACGTGTTGCCAACGAGGCCAGCCTCAGGCCTTCTTTGCTCTATGATCGCCGTCTATAATTGAAGCCTGCGGAATATCGAGACAAAATCGGATACATACTCAGTCAAAGTCCCAGTCATAAACGAATCAAGCACCGAAAAACACCTCCTCGACAATCCGCTCCGCCTTTGTCTGCTCCAGGTCCTGCGGCATAGGTGACAACAACGGATCCCTCGGGCGACCCCAATACAGCGGGCTCGGCGGACGCGTTAACATCATCTGGCCCAGCGCCACACGGTACGCCTCCCTCGCCTTTGCCACCAACACCGTCCTCTTCAGGCCAATCTTGTCCGCCTCCCATTCCTCCAAGCACCCTGGCCGCCGACAGAGCGTTGCGTATGCTGGCGCGAACCAGGTCGGGATGTGATATTTGGCTGCGAGGACGATCTTCTGTATGGGGTCGAGCTCAGTGGGGTTGTCCTCGATGGCTTGGATAGCGTGGGCGCGGAGGCGGTCGAAGCGCAGACGGGTGGAGATGGACAGGAGGGTGATCCATTGACTGAGGGAGAAGTTCGTTTGGCGGTACATCCTGCGTAGCGTCGGGTCAGTAACGATCTACAGTCACCGAGGGACTCGGAGAAGCTCACCCCGTGTAGAAAAAGTCCAGCAGACACTCGAATTCGGCGCTGCCAATGCCCTCCAATGGTATCGCCTCGCTCTCTCGGTCACCGAAATCCCCCAATGGACCCGCGAACAACTCCTGGAAGTGCACCGAGTCGCGCACTAGGAAGTGTCGGTGGACCTTAAACTTCTGGTTCTCGACCTGGTCGCCGTGAGTTAGACGCAAGCTAACAGGAGATATGCTCGGTTACACACCTTGAAGAAGGAGATGCGGTCGTCGAAATAGTACCGCGGGTTGACTGTGCACTTTGCGACCATCTCGGGATAGCTCGGAGTCGCAGTCGTCTGCAATTGCGCAACCTCGCGGTCGCCCTCTTCCTCAAGAAGGTCTGCGGACGACGGTGCAGGGGATACTTCTCGGAGGATGAGGCTGCCAGCAGCGGGAGACCACGAGGGGCTCGCCGCTGTCGACCCGGGTAAGCTGCCACTGGGCAAGCCAAAGCCCTCAGACATCCCAGGACGCGGAGACCAGTTTTGCCCTGGGGTCGCGGGAATAGAATGCGGGGGGCTCGGTGGTGAGAGCGGCGAGGACGACCGACTGGAGAAATGGGAGTGTGTATGGGAGGAGGCACTCATTGGAGGTGGCTTTCGGACGCTGTAACTGAGTTAGAGCGTTTATAAACGAAGGGGCGAGAACCATGCACGTACCTCGTGGTAGTGACGATGCGAACTAAAGAGGGACCCGGGGATCAGAGAGCAGGGAGTTTCATGCGGGTGCTGCCGCAGCGAAGGCTGAGTGGAGTCAAGAGAGCTGAGGGCCGCTTCTATGGCGCCAGCCGAGGTCCTTGAGATGAAATCGCCGTTCTCCGTCCCGTCGGCGCTTGGCCTCCTTTATAGCATTTTGACGCAAGTTGGCGGTCCTAAATTGAGCTCAGACGGAGAAGAGCCTGCGTAGTGCGAGCGACATACGGGGGAGTACTGTCTAAGCCTGGCAAGCGGCCTGACTGGCAATCGAGGCTGAAACAGCTCAGAAGGACTCGGAGGACAGCCCGACGACTGTGTGACATACCATTGCACACGAAGGACTGCGGCCATCGAATCAGTGTCTTTCCTTCCGCTCCTTGAGCGAAAACAAAAAGCTTGAATTGACAGGGAAAGCGAATGGCGGAGAGGGGCTACTATGAGAGCTTGGTTAGACGAAAGCGAAAGGCGAAGCACTGTAGACGTACCTCTAAGAGTCGTAAAGAGCTTCGAGCCTCCAGCCCATCTCCGTTCGTCCGTAAGTAGTCATCTCAGATCTGCCAACTCCGAGTCCCTTGCTTCCGTTGACGCTCGGACCTTGCCGCACAACACTGAAACAGCTCAGAAGGAGAACGACCCGACGAGGGCGAGCGACCTGCCAAGTAGTCGAATCATCCTCTTCCCACTGTCTCGAGCAGCATGCGGTGCTTCTTGGAGGATATCTTGGTGAGCAGGGACACCGTCTTGTAGAAACTTCGGCACGATGTCGTCGAGCTCGAGGAAGAGCTCCTGGGCGTGCTGAAGGTCCCTTCGGCACTTCCAGGCGATTTCGACCGCGAAAAAAACGTCTGCGAATGGAACCGCCGAATCGCCTACGCGGCTGGGGTGGCGCTGAGCAGTGTTGGCTGCTTTCCGGAGCACGGAAACGGGGTCGAATGGGAGCGAATTGACTTGCTTGAGATGGGGTTCATGGCCTCCCGAGGGAGCATGCTTACAACCGGGCATGGCACGACCGCCCTCATCCCCGTGTCTACGCCGTCCTAGCAACGTGCACCGTCAAGCCCACACTGGCTCTGGGTCGACTGGTTGCTCTAGAGCTCTGCCCTTGACCCGTAGAGACGAGGCGGTCCCAGCGACGCCTTGCTTCGCTGGCGCCGGCTGCGCCGTCCTGGCCCTCCCGCCTTTTATTTCTCTCCTCCTACGCTCACTTTTCTGTCCTCTTGTGCGCCGCCGCGGTCGTGACTGCGTGAGGCCGCCCTTCTCAACGACTCATCCGAGTCATGATGCTGCGAGGGACTGACGAGCGAGGAAGTGACGAGCGATCGGACATTTGTCAAGATGCCGGTCGGAAAACACCCACGCGTGGTTGCTCGGCTCAAGAAAACACTCAATAAGGCTGAATTACTGGCTACAGACCCTCATGTACGGCTAGGCTAGGCTACCTCAGGTTACCCTACGCAGCCTGAGCTACCCGAGAGGCACAGCCGAAGCCCTTAGGCTACCTTCGGTAACCTCAGGCAACCGGCATAGCCGAACCTCTTCGGTTACCCACGACCGGAACGCAGTGAGTGGGTAGCGTGTTATGGTCTCGAGATGTCGACTTTCGAGTTATCCATACTACCCTCCAGGAGGAAACTCTGTTCTTCCATCATCTTCCGTGGCGGACTGCGACGCGACCGACAAAACTCTGGCCTGTCCGCCGGCGGAGCAAAAATTTACACATCTGCGGCGACTCCACCAAGTTCGGAACTTTCTTTACAGCGAAAGTACTGCGTCTGCGTAAGATGGGCGTCTCCCAGTGGCTCAAATATAATCAACCAACGGCGATTTCCTGCCGAAAAAAGCACGCACGGACGCCGCTGACATGGACCTGGAACTGTTTAGATCGCCGCGTCTCCGGCCGCCTCCGAGGCCTATGGAAATTTGGTAATTATCAATTTCGAATGACTCTCAATGCAACTTGGCGCAAGAAAGTCGACGCAAGCTTTCAAGCATCAACTCGAAAAAGGTCTACGCGTTCGACTCAACCAGACCAGCCAATGCAGCGAGGATATGAAAGTTGCGTGTGTTTCCTCCCTCGCGTTATCCGCCGCCTTTCACGTTCCTGAAGGTCAGACAGACACCGTTGATTCCACATCTACGGCGTCCGCTATCGATTTCCGGACTGTAAACGCCGTCTGAACAAAACGAATAAACAAGCAGATTCCTTACCACCACTCAGGGCGTGGAACCTTCCAAAGAATCATGATTGTCCGACTCGCAAGGACGCGTCTCTGCACACAGTATAAAACCGGGTCCCTTTTACACAAACACCAGTTCACACAACAGCCCTCTCGGACATGCAGTTCAACATCCTCACCGCGTTCATCGTCGCTTCCGTAACCTCTGGACTGGGACTCGTCCAAGCTGTCGCCGTCAATGGGACGATCCCTACACCCGCCGCTACCCCAGCGGTCAATGGAGACTCCATCCAGCGTCGCTCCGGTGCAGGCGACTCCTGCGAAGTCTGGCGCATCATCGACGGCGTTAATGTCGGCGCCCAGTGCCAAGCCAGCCCCGGCGGCCCTTTGTTGCCAGAGTCAGAGGTCGCCATCGGTGCCTGTGTCACCAACACCGACGGACATTTGAGCTGCCAACCTGGGTCAGCATGTCTCTCCTCCCATTCATGATTATCACTCACATTGTTGGTTTGATCTGCTTCATATCTAGAGGAGGAGCTTCCCAGAGCTGTACCTTCTCCAACCTTGAGGAATCAGGCAATAGCGTGTTCGTCCAGTCGT
Organism: Mycena amicta; assembly: GCA_029282125.1. NCBI lineage: Eukaryota > Fungi > Basidiomycota > Agaricomycetes > Agaricales > Mycenaceae > Mycena > Mycena amicta. The sequence continues at coordinate 15,716 of JARIHP010000261.1, forward strand.
TCTGTCGCAAGAATGACGGAAGTTTCATTACGCAAATATTCTTCGATCTCAGTGAGCCTTTTACCCAATTCACATTTGCTCTCCATGTTTCTCACCCTCGTGCAGACAATTGCTTCTCGAACTCCCATGGGAACTTGGTCTGTTAGAGAGTTTGCCGGGTACTTGGTACCACTTTGTAGCCAGAGTACAACCTGGGATACTATTGCTGTTAGTACATGCAAACGATTACATGCAGTGAGCGCACTGGCACCAGATAAGTTACATACATGCCCGTTCGCGACAGACACCAGGCAGGCTGCAGGTTATCGATTAAAATGCGCCCGAAATCCAGAGATATCATATATGCATGGATGGCTTGGTTCAGAGTTGCGTACCTCTGAATCGTGCACAGCGCAGGACTAGTACGGTGAATGTGATGCAAATGGAAGCGCATCCAAAACACCAACAACACCACTGCGGAGGAGTCCGGGGTTGGTTAGGGGGCGGGGGGCTGGCTCCACGCAAAAGCATATGCGTGCTGCAGTCGAGACGAACAGCGATGAACCACCAAGCGCAGCGTAGAACAACTCCTTCCAAACACCCTTGTAATTATAATACCGCTCCTCCGAGTCGTTCCACAGCCGCCTCCAAAATGCGAGCAAACTCCTTCTTCATTGTCCCAGCATCCCTCCCATAATCAAGCACAATCCAACGCGAGTCTTAATCGAGCAGCTGGAGGAATAACGGCCTTGCCGACGAAGGCCGAGATCGTCCGTCCCAGTGTGCCTTTCTCTCCGATTTATCGCAAAGATAACATTCCATTGCGGTTCAAAACATTGTTAGACGAGTGCGGACAAGCTTTAGACACGTATCGACGCACTTTAGACGCGTCCAGACACACTCACCACTGTCCAGAGCAGACGCGTCCTGCGGATCATAGAAATCACGTGTGCGCGTCAAACAAATCACAGTGCGCCCCGCAGGTGGACGATATCTGTTCTCGAGAGCACTGCGGCAGCTCGCACAGAGCAGAAGAAAACATGCAGACTTGGCATTTCCAAGCAATGTTACGGGTCTCTGGTAGTACGTACTGACCGGAACATGCCAGGTTTCACACTTTACATGTACCAAGTACGGGACAGGCTCTCTAGCAGACCAAGTTCCCATTCGAGTTCGAGAAGCAATTGTCTGGAAAATGTGAGGGCAAGCACTGAATGCGAATTTGGATAACGGCGCACTTATATTGAAGAATACTTGTGTAATGAAACTTCCGTCGTTCTTGCGACAAAACGACTGGACGAACACATTGCTGCCTGATTGCTGAATGTTAGAGAAGGTACAGCTCTGGTCGGCTCCTCCTCTGGGCATGGAAGAAACAAAACAATGGATATGAGTATGTTATTGATGAGAGGAGGGAGGTACTGACCCAGCTTTGCAGCTCACATGTCCGTCGGTGTTGGTGACACACGCGCCGATGGAGACAGCCGTCTCCTGACTGAAAGCACCGCCGTTGATTTGGCACTGCGCGCTGACATGAGTGCTGTCGAAGATGTCCCAGAATATGCAGGTTTCGCCTGCACCGGAGCGACGCTCGATGGAGTTTCCTTCGACCGCTGCGGTAGCGGCGGCCGTAGAAGTCGTCCCATTGCCGGCGGTGAGCGCAGAAGTAGTCCCATTGACGGTGGTGGGCACAGCAGTGGTCGTCCCATTGACGGCGGTGGGTAGAGTAGTAGTTGTCCCATTGACGACGGCAGCTTGGACGTGTCCGAGGCCAGTAGTTAGGGAGGCGACGACAAACGCGGCGAGGATGTTGAACTGCATGCTCGAGAGGGCTGTTGTGTGATCTGGTGCGTTGAATAAACGGGTCCTGTTTTTATACTCTGTGCAGGGAATCACTGCCCATGCGTCCTGGCAAGTCGGACCCACGTCTACCGGCCGTCGGGTACACATGGTACGGAATCTGCTGGTTTATTCGTTTTCTTCAGACGGCGTCTACAGTCCGTAAATCGAGAGCGGACGCCGAAGATGTGGAGATCCGAACCTCAGAACGCTGTCTATCGGAACTTCAGTGAACGGCGCCGGATAACTCGACGCGGAAAACACACGCAACTGTCATACTCTCGTTTTATTTCTGGCCGACGGGAACGGGAAGACCGTTTTCAAGTCGATGGTTCAAGTCTGCTTTGTCTAGTTCAAGTAGAAGTCATCGGAATGGTGAATTTCCAGATTTGCGTTGGCATCGGAGGCAGCCGGAGACGCGGCGTATCCAATCAGTTCCAGTCCCATGTCGGCGGCGTTCGTGTACGCGTTTTTGACTAGGAAATCCCCCTTATTTCTATCTTATTTGATCCCGACTTGGAGACGCATCTTACACCGACGCAGTTCGGCGTTCGCTGTAACGAAAGCTCCGAACTCGATGGAATCGGTGCAGATGTATGCAATTTTTGCTCCGCCGGCGGACATGTAATAGCTTTCTCCTTCGCGTCGAAGTCCGGCGATGGGGGAAGGATGGAGGAAGCAATGTCTTCGTGGGTTTATTTGTTTTCTGCTGGAAGTTTCAATCGGAGGTCGGAGTCATGATTTGACACAACTTGGCAAACTGGATTAAGATTAAGATTAAGATTTAAAGGCACAAGGTCCCAATCTGGAACGGCCCAACCCAAACCCACGCCAACGGCAAGCTGTACCCTCTAACGAGTACGTAGACCGTCAACACGAGAGTGAGCTATACACAATACACAAAAAGAATATGAGTCCATGCAAATCAAGTCCAAGTCAAATCAAGCCCTAGAATTCAGTCTTCGAAACCATCTTCGTCCGCATCTTCCCATTCATCGTCGCTATTCGGAGCAACCTCCGTCACCATCGTTGGCAATTTCCTGCCAAACCACTTCCAGCTTCGACACACCCGATAAATAAACCTTGCCATCGGAACAACAGTGTTCCAGTTGAAAATCAACTCCCGCATGCGGGCCTCCGCCTCTTCACGTGTTGGCATCCCATGCTCAAGGACGACCCCATAACGAACCGCCAGCATCTGACGTAACTCTACGCGCGCTTCGACCGTTTCTCGCGACATGCATTGCATAAAGACGTGTCCCCGGCGTCTCGTAAGCGTCCCCACACTTACGACACATGAGAATGTCCTCCGGCAAACTCTCGGGATGAGAACGCAAGCCACGAAAAAAGAACGAGGCACACAAGAGTCTTGTCAAAGCCAGCCGATGTTCGGTGTGCGAAACTCGAGTCAAGTAATGCCGCCGGCAGATTGGGACGACCTTCGATGGACCCTTCTCAAACGGCTCCAAGCGGTTGTGGAGGAGCGGCGTAGAGATTCGAGTGTTGACTTGATCCAGAATCCATTGTTTGGCTCCAGTGCGCAAGGACTCGATGAGCCCGTCGCAACATTAACACTTAAGTTTGCCAGTGAAGGGAGTCGAGGGAGGTCGAAGGGTAGGTCGCGCATGACGTGGGCAAGATCCCCCATCCAGGAAGCTTTTCCTCTGCGCCGTAAATGATCAGCTTCCAAGAGCGCTTTCTTTGCCAGATGTGTCCTCCCCCAGAGGGACAAGATATTTAAGGTACCGCAGAGCTAACTCAAGTCGACGAACAGCCAGTGGATAAATTCCCAGCTCAGAATACAGCTGAGGGATGCCCGAACGTGTTCCCACCCCTAGCATACGACGCAAATAGCACGGTTCAGATTCTCCAGCCAAGCAAAAGAGACAGAGTCGACATCGAGCATAATGTCCGCAGCCATGAGTGAGATGGCAGTCGATGAGCGCATAGTAGAGTTGACAGGCAACGTCAGGAGGCAGTCTCCCTCTTCCGACGTACAGATCACAGCCCAGTATAGTTTTTCCAGTAGACAAAAGCAGCGGCGGCATGTTTGTGCTCGTAGTGGGCGCGAAAAATATCGCGTGTAGTCGAGGTCGAACCAGATGCCGACGTATTTATGCTGCGAGCGCCACGGAACCTGCTCGCCTGATAGAGTCAGGCACGAAGTCGGGACGCCGTGATGGGTATGGCGAGATGGGTCCGAAAATCATAGCCGCTGATTTCAGGCCGTTGACGCGTAGGAAGTTGAGTGCACACCACTCCGCAAGGTCGATCCAGCTGACGCTGTAACCCTTGCCATGATCGCGAAAAGGAGAACCATGTCGTCGGCGTGTTCGAGATGGGAGAGAACATATCCCATGAGTGCTAAGTCGTCCGGGTCTTCCTCCAGCGTAAAAGTCGAAAGGAAAATATTCCAGAGAGTAGGAGAGACGGGATCCCCCATGAGGACTCCAGCCAGCGACTTCCATTCATCAGATACGACACCGCCGCAAGATACACGCAGCATCATCGTCCGATAGAGCTTGCGTACAAAATCAAAGTACGGGCCTGTCAGTCCCATGCTCTCCATTTTCAACCAGAGTGATTCATGGCTCATAGCCGAGAAGGCGTTGGAGATATCCACGAAGGCGACATAGACTGTCTCGCCCGCTGCCCGCGCGCTATCAATCACCGTCCGAACAATGAATGGGTTGTTGTTCGTACGGTATCCCGCTCGAAAACCGTTTTGAGTCGGATGGGATCAGATATTCTCCTCGAGTACTCGGTTCAGCTTCAATTTGTACGCGATTGAGAGCACTTTGTAGACACAACTCTGTAGTCCGATGCCGCGATATCCTTCCGGTTTTGTAGAATCCTTCCCAGGTTTCGGTACACTAGAGATTAGAGTTTCGTAGAAAGCCCCAGGAGCGTCGCATTTTTCCAGACATTCGTTTAGCAGGTCGCGTAGAACTTGATTGTCGATCGTCATCAAGTGGCCGTAGGTTAGCCGATCAATTCCCGGAACACTCTTCACGCCTTTCTTCTTCAGGTACGACTTGACCGCTTCCATATCCCTCCAGCGTCAAGAGGTCGTTCAGCTCTGCAAACCGAGAGGTATCCGACTGCTCTGGGATCTTCGCCGCTGCAGCCATCACTTCGGCTAGCCACTCGACATCGAATCCAGCCCCGGCGGGATCTACCGGCGGGTTCATACGGACGCGGTAGTCGTCAGTCAAGTCGCCCAGGTCGACGGAGGGTTGAGCTGCGGAGGGAGGACGACGGATGGAGTTCATCAGCTCCCATAATGCCCGTGCGTCCCGTCCAGATTCTCGAATTCGCTCTAAAAACCACTCACGCGACCCGCGCTTTACAGCGCGGCCCCGATGAGCATCATTGAGGTCATCTCGAGCCTCCTTCAAACCCATGTCCACCTTCCCCGTACGATCTGCCGGCGGTTTAAGCGACGTCGACACCCTCGGACCTCGTGTATTCTCGTCTCCACGCGCTCCCGTTGCCGTCGGTAGCGGAACAGGTACCACCAGCCACTCTGCATCCCCCAATTCCACCATGGGCCTTCCGGCCCCTTCCTTCGCAAGCTCGTCCGCCGCGTCGTTGGACGCATTGCCCGTGTGGCCACGGACATGGTGAAAGACCACGGCTCCTGTCCGGCGGCGTATCTGGTGTTGTATTGCAAGAAGGATATCTCCGTTCACGCAGTCCCACCCCGTTTGCGCCAGCACTGGGCCAAGGTGCACAATCATGTCGATTGCATGCTGCGAATCCGTGCGAACGTCAAGCTCTGTGTCGGGAGGACATGTTGCAAGCACCGCTAGTATTGCGTACAGCTCCGCACGATTATTCGTCTGCTGTCCCGGGACGCGAACGGAGAAATTGTGTGGACACGTGGAGACTTGTAACGCACGTACGTGGGTGCTGGTATTGGGTTTTCTCCCTCCTCCTCCAACCTCCCAGTCAACGTCGTGTCCTCACGAGCACTGTGAAAACGAGTCAGATGTGGAGAAGGACGATGGTCTGCCAGTGCATGGGGCAACCGAGGAGCGGGACGCCTATTTAAACTGCCATTACCCGTGTATCGATGGAGACGCGGCAGTCGGATATCCGCCGGGACCCAAGGAGCACGAGTAGAGACTATCGCTCGCCAGATATCAGCAAGCTGTTGCAGTGGAGTTGGGCTCGGACTCGTTGACAACGGCTTCGCCATCGATGCCACTATAGCGAGCTCAGCGGATTGAAAGATGAAAGACAAAGAAACATACCTCTCGTATCTCGCGGCCCCATAAGCACGAACCCCTTCGTCGCATTCGAAAGCTTTGCCACCTTCAGCCCCGGCATCTCCCATTCCTCGGCACTATGCCCTCGTTCCACCCTATCCTGGGGAAATGATCAATCACTTGCGCTGATGAGAAACATACCGTGATCATAGGTTTGCGCTAATGAGAGATGCATTTTCATGCATCACTCGTCTCTAGCTCAGCCGTGAGCGCTCTTCCTGAGCATGTGGTCGCATGACAGCAATCAGACGCCTGTCACGGCGAGGAAGCACATCTCAACGTCGTCGGGGACGACGAGGGCAAAAGTATCAGCAATGGGTTTGAATTTCTGAGAGTGTATAGCGCGACACATGCCGCTGAAGCCTAGCCAGGTAACAGGACAAATAGGGCTTATGCTCTTCCAGGAAACCCATGCCATCCTGCCACTGCCGTTTGCTGTGCGCGTTCGGCTCATATGCGATGACGACCGCCACGTGCCGCTGCCTTCAAACGGCCGGGAGTCGGGTTGTTCGGGTACCCGGTGCACCGGCAGGTGGTAGCAGGCGTGGAAGGACAGGGTGGAGCATCGGAAGGTGGGACGATGGTGGCGTGCTCGGGAGTGCGAGATGGGCTAGTGTTGATGAAGCCGAGAGTCGCAGTAACGGAAACGCACCAACAGGTACCAACGGAGACGCACGCAGCGTCGTTGTCCGGCTGAGCTGCGCTGACCGTCGCGATGGTCGTGCCTGGGTTCCAAGCCAGTAGAGTCAGCGAGCGGGAGGTGGTGGATGGTGGAAAGCTACAGTCTCGGTCCCTCGGATAAGGCGCATTATAATCAGTGTCACGGCGGCATGGCTCAGGCACGCACCATGTCATTCCCAGCGGCGGCTTCGAGAATCACCCGACATACCCTCCTTCCCCACGGCACCTTCGAGGCCTGTATCCGAACCTTCACTGATTCCTAACCTCTTCCGCCCCGCTCCTCTTCGTCCGGTAAGCCACATGGCAGTACCGCGGCAGCGACTCAAAACTTGAATGGCGGATGGCGATAGCGCGTGGAGCAGGGAGAATGGCCCAGAGGATGAAGAACACGGGTCCCTGACCCGGCTCTGTTTGCGGATGAAGGAACAGCCGATTGCGAGGCTTTGCAGTGGAGCGCTGGCTCGAGTTACGAGTACTTTAGTAATCGTTTATGACACACCTGCAAAGGGGCGTTTCGCATCGACGAGAAAACCCTTGACGGATCATAAATTGTAATCTTTTGATGGCATTTGAAGTCTTTTCGTTTGAAGTCTTTTTGCAAATTCATCACATTTCTTGTAGTCTCTTTAGGGGCTGTGCTCATCGTCAGCATCTGTTTGTCAACGGCCGCCGCCGCCGCCGCCGCCTCCCTTCCCTGATCGTCGTCGGAGCTGCTCCGCAGTGATCCGACTTTCGTCCCCGTCGCGATCACGTGTATCTCAGAGCATTCTACCCCTCTCCGCGTTGAAATTCGCATGTACGCGCGGGCAAGCATGTTGGGAACAGTCTCTTTTTATACTGGCGCAACTTACTCTCATGCCCCCAATCCCGCCTGTTAGTACAACAGAGGTCTGGCAGACTTATGAGGTACGCGCTCACATGCTCTCGGATCTCTCTTGCCTCTACGTTTGTCCAAAATTCGTAGAATGCTATTCCCGCCTCTGAAGCAAAATAAGCGGCATCGCTCGTTGAAACTTCAGCGAATCTAGCGTTGAGGTATGTACGCAGGCTCGTGCTCCACCTCCCATGGTCAGTATGCATGAGGAACTCGGAGTGCTCTGGGCAGGCGGCTCTCTGACGCGGTATTGTAACCTTTCTCGGCTGTTTACTCAACCGTTTATACCGTTGCTTTCGTCGGCATTCGCTGTTGTCAACAGCCGTGGTGAGTAACGCACCGGAAGCTCTTTTTGCCCCGGATCCGCGTTCGTAAGTCATGCACATCCGATGGTCCACACGTGATCGCGTCCACCGCCGAGCAGGAAACAAACACAACCCAACGGCGTTCCCTTCATACGCGTGCCCAGTCGACGGCCCGTATCCACGACCCACAAGCTATCTCGTTCCACTTCCGTGACTGCCTTCATCTCCGTCGTTACCCGATGCCTCGTCGTCACAAGCCCCCCTCCGTGCTCACACCACCGTCCTCGTCCGACTCTTCCGGAGTCCTGTACGTCTTTACCGAGAAATATGGGATGATCACAAAAATCGGACGCACCAATTGTCCGCTGAGGCGCAAGAAGGATTGGGCGAAGCAGTGTAATCCGGTGTCGCAGGAGTGGGTGTATTGCTGGAAGGTGCCCTATGCCCAGAAATTCGGTGAGCTTTTTTTTACTTCCAAGGCGTATCGGTCTACTGAGTCGTCTCGTAGAATCGCTCGTGCACGCTCACTTCAAATACGAGGGCGCTTGGCTGCGTCCGCCTCCCTGTTCGGGTTGTTTCGTTCGGCATCGAGAGAAGTTCGACACGGGTGCCTGCGGGGGGCTGGACGAGATCGCTTGCGTGGTAGAGGATTATCTCCGGCAGTTGGGATGGCGTGTAACGCGGTATGTTTTGCTTGTAGCCTTTTTCTTCACCGCTTACCTATAATCGGCGTTAGAGTAGTCAATCCGCGATAGTATGCGATATGTGTAGAGTCTATGCGATGTAACCAGCAGCGAATCGACATCTGCATTGTATCTTTGTAGCCTCTATCAGACTGAAGCATGTTCAGATTTTGCTTAGACCTGCACGACTACGCCAAGTTCGCTCCAGCAACGGCAGCCGGTTCACCCGTGAACATTTTGATCCGGTCTAGATGGAGCCAACGCGTCGTAGGTGTATTTTTTTGAGCTAATTCAGAACTGCCAACACATTACACCGTTGACACGTGATTGTGTCGGATACGCCTACAGCCGCTGCCCGCTCGATACGTAGCCAGCGTCGTGAGAGACCTCGAACCGTCTAGCGCTCTGTGATAACGTTCCCTACACCCTCCGAGTGTCGAGCGAATCGTGCAGTCCAAAAAGGAGATAAACAATAAAAATCCGAGTCGCGGATCCCGATTGTCAGCATTCGGTGAGTTGCCTGCATTTGGTGTAGCCACAACCGACCCTGTCGCGGCAGCGTCACCGGCGCTCCGGTAGGGCCACCGATGGTGTGGTCCTCGTTGGTGTAGACCTTCTATCCCCCTGCTTGGCGGGTCAGGCTCACCGTTACTCCGTCACTAACCTCTGGATGGATTTGCAGTAAAAGTATGTAAATTAACTCCGTTAGGCGAGCATCAGACACTGCGTTTCAGGAAAACATGTGCAAATCAATCCTCCTTGTCTTCAGATCTCCATGGCCCAAGCCGCATCCACCATCGACTCTCCTGCCGTCCCGCCCTACATGGGTCCAGTAAGTCCTTGCCCACGCACTGTACGCACATATCCATCACGCATGCTAGATACGACCTGGCCATACGGTGGCCTTAATCTTCGAGACGTCAGGCACCGCTCGCCTCTTCGCTTTCCCCTTCACCAGCTTGGCTGAGGCTGAGGCTGTGAGGACCTCCTCGCTTTTTACAATCATCCCCTCCAATGCGCTGACTGTCGCCGACCCTTCAAGCGCACTCCGAGCGCCTGTTTCACCTACATTTTCACATGCCCTCACTGGCCAGATGACGCACCCGATTCCGAATCCGCCCCCAACCGAGCCATCGAGGCAAGTGCCTCGCCATTCTCCCCGGAGCCCGTCCACCCTCCTGTCAAGAACGGCGTCCCAGCCAGCCCTTTACCACCTGTAGCCTGCCTAGACACCAAGAGGAACCAGTCGGGGTCGACGCCGCGTAAGCGGAGGAAGAACCCGACACAGAGGCAAGCCAGACAATCCCTCTAACGAGGTAACCGGGTGTCGACTCTCTGCTGCAGACTGCGGGGAACCCACGAGGTCTCAGAGAGTACCCGGACAAGTCGAAGTCGGCAAGCCAAAGAGAATAGGAGACGAGGGCCAAGATAGAGAACACCAAGGAAGAGTTGGCCCGAGTCAATGAGATAGCACAAGCCAAGGACAAGAGGCTTCAGTCAACAACCACCACGGCCTAGCCAGGATGGGGTATCGTGTTTGACTAATGTAGAATCTACTGTACAGGAGATTCTACTGGGGTATTTATACCAACTACAAAAGGGGTGTGATCGTAACACGATCGTAATTAGTCCCTGGTTTCCTACATAAAGGGGAAAGGAGCCTGTCCCTGTCAACAGAGAGGGGACAGGGAGTGTCAACACCTAGGCAGCTAGGAGTAAAGGGTCTTGACAGTTGATCAAGGAGCTACTGCTCCTAGTATCAGGAGTGGAGTTGTATTGAACTCCTCTTGGGTTCTCGCCTTGGGAACTCGGGTTCTAGGCGTGGGAAACCCGCTGTGATGGCGGGTTCTATGTGACACATGTGACCCTTGATGAAGGGAACTGTGTCTGGAGGTAGGTTTCATGACACCTCCTCTGGGCAATGTCTTGGTCGTCAAGCAGGCTGCTTCCGACATCGCCGAAGACCAGCCAATCCCCCGCGCAGAGGCGATGGAACTTCCACTGACCGATGTCACCGTGAGCGACCTTGCGGACATCAATCGCTATCTGGTCGAGTACGCAGTCCCTGGGTACCTCGAGCCGGACCTGACATACGTCCAGGTTTTTGCCCGCGATGTGGACGGTCGACGTCGACGGCTGGCGCTACTTTGTCCGAGACGACGTCGCTCACAACGTTCGCACACCTGAGGGCCGACGTGTTTTCCCTTTACGGGTTCCCGACGCGTAAATAATATTCTTTGTATTGATTCAAACGGTCCGCAAGCGCATGTGTCGGAAAATCCGGTTAGAAACGCCTGTGATAGCAAGCCGCCTTCTCGGTAGGACACGAGCACCAAGAATTCGAGCCTGTCCTAATAACGACGCTCATACTTAAGGGAGCTACAATGTTGTTGGTGTGCCTGTACTTAGCTTATTTACGTTTTATCTATATCCATGTTGGCGGATGCAGCGGCGCCCTTACGACGTCCGGCCGTACTGCCAGTCGCGCCCGTCGCGCCTGCTTTGTTGGAGCCAGTCAGTTTGGCCTGAGCTTTCGGCTTGATGCGCCTTTTGATGGTCTTCGTTTCGAAGGCCCTCGCGGCGAGAGGGTTGGCGGTCAATCGCATGTGCTTCCACTTTCGGTCGTCTACGCTGTTGTTGGGGCCAAAGTTGGTGCAAGGGTTAGTTAATTGGTTTGGGGTAGTTTAGTGCAAAAACAAAGTACTCGGGTTTGCCATACGGAGTAGTGGCCTTTCAAGCAAGTCGTCGTGGTGGGAAGAAGACAGATGATTGGCTGACGATTAGCCGACGACGGCATTTCCGGATTTGGCCACATGTCCGGGACGAGCGCAGCGCATCGTTTGAGGCGAATATACGAAATTTGACAAAAAGGAAAACATGGAGGTTCAAGATCTCTCTGTATCTTTTGAATGGGGCGCTTTTTGTCCTCCCAAGGTCGATTTCATAATTGAGAACACCCACCTTTTGACCTCTGGGCCGCGCAAAAGAGGGGGATGCTGCTAATTGTTATGTATTCGCGTAGAGGGAACTCAGACGATTCTCCCAATGCTAAATTTTGCGTTGATTTCTGAAGTGGAAAGCGAGATACAATACATAGTGCATGTTGATTTGGTGGGCAGTTAGATTTCCATATAGGCGAAGAACTCGAAGATTGGCTAGTTGCAAGCAGTGGTTGGAGGTATTTCGAAAACCTCCTCTGAATGCCTTGAGGTCCTCAGAGCAAATTTACATCAGCTCTGAGGCTCACGACACCCCATGAAAGCGGCGGAAGATAAATTTTCTGTGTTTTACGCTGATTTTGATGGAGAGTCCGGTGAGCGTTAATCACACAGAACGGCGACAAATATTCGTCGGATAGGACGAGCAAAGAGCTAAATATTATTGTGAGGAAATAACCGTGCTAATACTGGACTGAAAACAGACGGCATATTGAAAGCAGGAAAGTGTAGATACCTGAGGGCCGCATGGCTTCTGTTGAGGATTTCGAACGACAGAGGACATAAAGAGGATGGAGAGAACCATTGAGATGCCATATACTACCACAAAAAAAATCTGGGGCTATTACCGATTTGATGGTGAGCGGCAGGAGCGGCAGAGTGGGAAAATCAAACTCCGACATGGAAGGGAAGGGTAGCCAGCAGGTGCTAGCGGGCGGGCTGCCAGCGAGGCCGCCGCTGAGCAGCAAGCCCAGCAGGCAGGTGCCAGAGCAGCTAGCTGCTGTGGGTCGGTGGGAACAGGCACCGGTATCCGCTAGCCGGGGCCGCGACACAATCACATGGGTGACCAGACGCGCCTGGGCGCTATGTCGGGCGGACCGATTGATGGCGTGCGCTAGAATCGCAGCCCCTGCATAAGCAGCCCAGGCACTAGAGGTGAGTGATGCATCAAAACCCACTTCTCATTAGCGCAAACCTATGATCACGGTACCTCTCTCACTCACCATGTATGATTGATCATTTCCCCAGGTACACCTGCTCGTTTCAGACCGGAGACCCTCTCCGGATGCAGCTCCGCGACTGCGTGAACGCGTCCACGTCGGATTGAGAATGACATTCGTCATGCAAGGCCGTGTTTTGCAGCGTCTTGAGATCTTGCGGTTGCGAGTGTGGATTGTGCGAGTGGCTCAATACGTGCGGGAGCTCGAGGAGGCTCGCATGAAGGAGGGCGGGAGCGGGGGGTGTGTATATGGAGGCTACGGGCCTACGGCTCGTCGCCCGCAGATATCGAGATTTTCTAGCATGGTGCGTTCACTGTTTCCCTCGTCGTGTTGAATCTGAACTGGAATGCAGTCCTCACTGCACATCCTACTCGACGCGACTCTCGCAGAGCCCACCGGCGGCCGAAAACGACACGAACTAGTGCAGGCGATTGAGATCGCCCTCGACGAAGTAGACGCCGCTTGTTCGACCGTGAATCGGATCTCTGTGGATCCAGGAATGCATTTGACTCCCAAACTCGCTTCCCACCCGAGTCTCCGGATACCCTCGTCGTCGCCCTCGCGAAGAACGTCGTCGAAGGACGTCAACCGCTGCACTCATTGGACGAAACGGACCTGCTCCTGCTCCAGCGGGCCCTCAGACTTCGAAAGAACAGTC
>JARIHP010000262.1:0-28444 GCA_029282125.1 Mycena amicta
TAAAATTCCCTATCAGCCACCGCCAAATGTCTACGATTCGCCCCAAGAGTACCTCCAACTGCTCGCCAATTGGATCGAAAAAACCTTCCTCGACGCGGATACCGGCAGCAACCAACTCATCGGCAATGCGATGCGTGATAACCAAGTCAATTTTCAAGGTGTCGGGAAGTACACTGCGGACGAGCTGTGTTTTCTCGCGGGTACGTCCCCTCTGTCTCAATCGGACAACTCTCCCTCAAGTTCGTAGGCATTAGCCCATTTCTCACCAGCCGCCAAGTCTTTGTCAACCCATCGCGTACCGCCCGACTCGTTGTGGCATTCCATGCATTTGCAACTCGTAGCGAGCAGGATCTGCCGTGAGTACTGGGTCTTCCCGTTTTGCGCACCTGCAGATCGTCTTTATTTGTAGGAAGCTGCTCCGCCCCGCAATGGTTGAAGGAGTCGTCGCGCCGACTGATCCAATGCGTGAGGGCTTCTACATGCAATGGATGTACGTCTCCCGCAAGAACACCGTCGAAATGTCCAAACGGATGGCGAAGCTTTATCGTGCTTACACGGTGAGCGCTTACATGTGCGCTCTTTTGTTGCTCATGCTCACGAATCGGACAGGCCGACAATACTGACAAGCTGTACGATGTCTTTGAACCGGCTCTAATTCTTGAATCTATCGAGGCCCTTGAGCTTGGTCCTCTCATCTTTGGCGCAGACGAATGGACATCTCTCGGAGGAGCGACCCCAACGGAGAAGGATCCTCTGTCTGCTCTTTGCCGACGTAAAGGTGCGCACTTCTTCCTTCCTCGCACTTGCGGACGCTCAATAACTTCTCAGGTCTTGAACTTGCACCAACATACCTCAAAGCCGACGGTTACTTTGCTCCGTTGAAACTTTCGACGCTCGAGCTCCGCGCTACACGTCGCATTCCGACCTTGCTGTTTGACAGTACGGAGAAGAAGATCTGGTCACTGCTACCCCCCCACGAGACATCCTGTAAGAGACTTTGTCGAACACGCTGTTCTGTCGACTCAAAGCTCATCAGAGTCGACCTTAAGCAGCTTCAAGGACACGATCGCGCAAAGGAAACCTTCACACATATAATTCGAAATACACTCGAGGTTGCAGAAGGACCCCTTGAATACCGCGGTAACGGACAGCGTATAGCAGTGGGTAAAGCGACTCGGTGCGTCTCGCTTTTCTTGGACTCCCAAGTATTTATACCGGGCTCTAGAGTTGCTGCTTGTCGAGGAGACCCCCGCTTCTCTGCATATCACACGGAAAAGAACGTTCGGAGTATTGTCCGCCACAAGGGTGTGGGTCGCAAGCTCGATTTGAAGAAGGGACTTCAGAACAAGGAGAACGTGGCGTTTGAGAAGCAAGTGCAGATGCGAGCTTCTCTTCTGGATGCAGGTTATGAACGCGCAGAGAAGAAGCGGAAGGTGGATGAGTGCGAGAAAGATAGTGGCAATGTTCTCCCCCCTGCAAAGAAGAGGCGCAGTGCAGACAAGGTTCTCAGTGGTCTTATGTGACGAATGGTAATTCCAGAATGGACGTAGATTACACGCGAGGGAGACAAAATACTATCCTATACGAGTATTGCGCATTTACCTGATCACATTCGTTTGAATGGAACAAACGGAATATTTGTTGTGAATCAATAAATGAGTAAACGCCTCGCACCCCAAAAGGAAATTTTGGTTCTGGGCCACAATTAAACCATTAAGATTCCAGATTGCTATGTCGCACATAGAGGTGCATTCTAGTTTCTACTGATTCAGCTTCCGCATTCTTCAGCACCTTCAACGGATATACATCAACAATTGAAATCAAAAGCTCGGGAAGCAACAGCGATTTGTCGGTAAATATTTTGGCTGGAGAAGGTTGTTTCCATGATCATGGAGAAGAGCTCTGTGTTTACCTGAGCTTACGAGTACATGCAGCTCGCAGAAACAACACAAGCGGCCTGGGCGTAGATACCGCACACTGAACAAAGAGTTGTAAGAATATATTCTAGGTAAATATTTTGGCTGGAGAAGTTGTTTCCATGATCATGGAGAAGAGCTCTGTGTGTTTACCTGAGCTTACGAGTACATGCAGCTCGCAGAAACAACACAAGCGGCCTGGGCGTAGATACCGCACACTGAACAAAGAGTTGTAAGAATATATTCTAGGTAAATATTTTGGCTGGAGAAGTTGTTTCCATGATCATGGAGAAGAGCTCTGTGTGTTTACCTGAGCTTACGAGTACATGCAGCTCGCAGAAACAACACAAGCGGCCTGGGCGTAGATACCGCACACTGAACAAAGAGTTGTAAGAATATATTCTAGGTAATATTTTGGCTGGAGAAGTTGTTTCCATGATCATGGAGAAGAGCTCTGTGTGTTTACCTGAGCTTACGAGTACATGCAGCTCGCAGAAACAACACAAGCGGCCTGGGCGTAGATACCGCACACTGAACAAAGAGTTGTAAGAATATATTCTAGGTAAATATTTTGGCTGGAGAAGTTGTTTCCCATGATCATGGAGAAGAGCTCTGTGTGCTTACCTGAGCTTACGAGTACATGCAGCTCGCAGAAACAACACAACCGGCAAGGCCGCATATGCGCCAAAAAAGTTCTAGTCATGAAATTCTATTCAATTTTGGGTGTGTGGTGCTGACTCAAGATATCTTAGCTAGTGTAGGCTAGAGTAGAGTAGAAGCGAAACGAACAAGCATACAAAGGATCGAAAGTGTATCATTAGGAAAATTCTACCGTTTAATAATCATGAAACTCTCTTCAATTTTGGGTATGTGCTGGTCAAGATGTTCTAGTCATGAAATTCTATTCAATTTTGGTATCAAGGTAGTTAGTGTAGCCTAGAGTAAAGTAGAGCGAAACGAACAAAGTAAAAGTGAAATGATCACAGAACGTCCACCATTAAAACATAGGGTAAGCTAGAGTAGAGTAGAAGCAAAAAGAAGAAGACTGAAAAGGATTGAAAGCGAAGAATCACAGAAGAGAATTTCCCCCAATGGCTTCCAGAATCTCCATAAACAACCAACTTTCGATCGCCTGCGCGACTGAAGTAATATCCCCAATAGGATAAGTCTGGGCAACGAGGGCGTCAAGATGGAGAACGGGGATCTTCATCTCATTGAGGCAGCAGCGGAAGGTGAGCTTGCCCGCATTCATGAGCTCGGAGACCGCTTCGGATGTCACAGCAAGGTCTGGGTGATAAGGGTCCCCTTGGTTAACCCAGCGAGCCTCGATAGACTCGTTCTCCCCTAGCATCATCTGAGGATGCCCAGTCGCAGCCCAGCAGAGCATGCGAGGCCGGAAGCTAGGATCATCCACCTTGTCGAGTTGAGTGCGGACAAGGGGGCTTAAGCGCCGCTGCGCCGCTTGCAGAGCAAGCAGAGATGGTACACCAGTACCGCGGAGGAATGACAGTAGAAGAGTGTTGAGGTCAGTGGGGATAAGACCATTGAACCGAACGAGGGTGGTTGGAGCTGGAACGCGGATACGCAGAATAGGGAGAAGAGAGTCGATGTCGTGGATGACGGTGGTGAGGGAGTGACAGATGTAGGCAGAGGTGCCATTGGGATGGGAACGCATAATCTGGATGTTGGTAAGAAGAAGGAAGTCGGATGAACAAGCCAACACACCTCCCCTAGCGTCAGACCATTTCGGCATTGAAGGTTAAAGCCAGCAACGAACTCGCGGATTTCGGGATGCGAAGCTCCCTTCAACCCAACGGTGGCCACAAGGACCATCTCCGAAGCAAACCGATCGTGCAGTGCCGGGGAACGATGACGGAGAGCAGATGGCTAGGAGAATAAGCAAAGATTCACTATGAAACTGAAAACATACCTGTATATCATAATGTGTCGCCAAGTGTGCAACAATAGCGGCCGAGCTTGAGAGATTGCCTTCGTAGCCGAGGTTATTCATCTCCTCGACCATCACTGCCAGCTCCGGGTAGAATTCGCGAAGGAACTCTGGTGAAAGAGACGCTGCGTCCCCGTTGTTCGCCGCGAGTTGGAGAAGCGCAGGCTCAAGCATCTCTGGTGCAACGCCGCGAGCCATTGAAAGCCCCAACGATGGCTCCGAATGTCTTTGCGGCCAGGAGACGGTGGCTGCTGAACAGGCCGTCATCGAGTTCCTTGGACGTCAAAGCAACAGAGTAGCGGCCGGCAGTCTTCGAGATGACCCACTCGCTCTTGTCGGTGAACCAACGGAGAGCAGCAAGATTAATCTCCTTGCAGGGCCCATAGCCGGAAGACCATCCAGTCCCATCTTCGCGTCGTCTGTAGTGCGTCGCTGAGTAACAAAGAACCCGTAGGGGATAAGAACGTACATTGCGAAGTCTTGATTGGTAGACAAACAGGGTGTAAAGTCATTGGCTTGCGCACAGCGTGAAACAGCGGTAACCATTTTCGATGCCGCGTCCACCAAGTTATTTCCCTCGATATTGAAGGCTCCAATACCGGTAGCGTTGCGCATTGCCCTGCGGCATATTGCGGTAAACAGGTCGGCGGCCTCAAAAACAGCGGCGTAGCGGCCAGGACGCAAGCTCGACGGCATCGGCGGATTCGGGAGGGATACATCCTGAACGTGGTTAGAGAGGTATAGATAGCAGGAACGAGAAGGCTCACAGGCAAATCGACGTCAGTGTCGGCATCAACGTCGATGGGCTCTGGCTCCGGACTTGCTAGCGGCGTGGGTGCGTTGTGAAACGTAACATGACGGGCTTCCGAAACATGCTGGTTAACGGGCTCTGGCTCCGGGCTGGCTTGCGGCGTAGGTGTGTTGCGGAACGCCGCATGGCGTACTTCTGAAGCATGATGGCGGGTCTGGAGTCTGATTAGCGCGGCACACAATAATGGGATAGCCCACTGCCATTGGCGCGTCGTGAGACTGTGCTGGGCGTGAGTTAATATGGGGTTGATTGTCCGGTTCCTGCGTAGTATGAGGATCACGATGGAAGGAGACGGAGAGAGAATACTGACGATCAACAGAGAGTTTGCGACCTGCTCCTCGCTATCCGAGCCACTCTCACAGGTGCATCCGGGATGGATCCAAAGCGACTGGTTACGGCCGCACTCGTGGTCGAGCGAGAACTGGGTATTGAAAGTGTCTGTAACGCATTCATGTCGCCTTGCGATACCGTGGTCGACGGAGGTAATGCAGGACGCGCTGTCTCGAGCGATAACTGCAGAAGCTTAGACCAATATAATGAGAAACCATGACAAAACTCACTGAAGTGGATGTCAAGCGCCTTGCCGGAAACGGTGACCTCGGATAGTGCGTACTGCTTAGAACCCGCCATCATACCGAGAGTCAGGCTCTCATTATTCGGCGCCTTCTGGAGATCGAAGGCGCCGGTTGTGGCGTTGACCAAGCCCCGCCGCGACTTGAGACGCAGGAGCTGAAGGTCTAAGAGCTCCGATGGGACCATACTTGCAGCCAAGTCCGCCGAGGGTCGCCCAAATCTCCACGCAGTGTGTCCGGCTTCCATCTCCGCCGCGACACGTTCCTGAACACTGGTAATGGGTGTGTTGCTGGGGAGAGTAAAAGGAAAGCGCAGGTTGAGCTTGTCGAGCTCGCGGAGGAAGCTGCCCTTTTGGTGGCGGGGCACGTGCGTGAGGACTGCATCCTACACATACAGGTCAGCGAGAGAAAGATAATGCAAGAGAAGAACGAACCGTTGCAGGGTGAACGAGGACGACAAAGTTCACCATCTCATTTCCGTTCACGTCCGTGCTGAAGATGGAGAGGACATTGTTTGGGTCGTCTCTTCGGGCGTCGGCCAAAGTTGGAGTCGGCTGAGCAGGTCCACGACGACGTCTCGACGCAGGAGCGGCCGAGGAAGACGAAGAGAGGCGCGAAGAAGTGGCTCGAGTGCTCGCATGAGCAGGTCGGAGAGGAAGCTGCGTCGAAGGCAGGGCATGTGCCTGCATAGCAGCGGTACGCCGCGAGTTGGCGTCGGAGATTTGGGCCGAGGTAAGAAAGCTAGTGCTGGCGAGGCGCGGCTGCGCAGTGTTTGAGTGCATCGGCACGGAGAGTTGCGCTTGTCCGAGAATTGGATATGCAGCAGCGTCCAGCGGCGGCGGAGGGGCATCAGGAAAACCGGAATCGCATAATCCTTGATAATCGTTGATAATTGTCGCTAATTAGCACCAAGTGTAGGAATTTGAGAATGTAGGATTAGCTACCCCCCCTTCTAATGATGATGAACTAGGAAGCTTTAGTGAGCTTTATCCAAGCCTTATCGTGGATTATCACAGACTATCCATGCAGTTTAGGTACTTAAGATTCCAGGCATATCAAAAGGAGAGGAACAGAATGCATTCAAACAAGCTACGTAGACATGAGGACTATCGACGCAATGCAACTTGACACATAAACGACCCGGAAAATGCTGCAGTTTCAGTCAGAAGAGAGAGAGAGAGCTAATCAATAGACGTACCAACACGGGTTAAAGGATGGAGAGCCATGGCTGGAGGTGAGGCGCGGAGAGCCGTTGTCGGGGCAGCGGTCTGCCGAGAACTCATCAGATGAGGCCGAGAAGAGGAGGGATGGCACGCACTCGAACGACGGACGCGACGTCTGGTGGCCGCAGGGGACAGTGGGGACGGGGAAAGGAACGGGAACCATGCCTAGCACATTATCAGCCATGAGCAAGGAAGTGGACATAAGCGAGAACGTACCAGCGAGGCGGAAACTGACACCGGCATACGATGACTCAAAACAAATACCGGGAGTGACGAGAATGACGCAGGTGGCAGGAGGAGTGAGAGCTTGAGGTTGTGGACAAGGGTTCTTGGAGGAGCGTTGACCCAACCTTGAGAGCGTCGACAGAGGCTTGGGCGGCTTGGGGCATCGAGGGAGGCTTGAATATGGGGGGCTTGAGGCGTCGACTTGAACATGGGAAGTTGTATGCCTTGAGAACGGCTTGGAGGGCTTGACGACGGCCACAAGGCTTGCGGCGACTGATGAGGCTCGGGGAGGGGGGAGCGGACATGGGAGAGCAGAAGAGAAATTTTCAGGCCCGTCACACGCCTGGTGACTCGATTGACTGATGCGCGGAACCGGAACCGAATGACACATGGTTGATGACAGACCTGTGATGCGGGACTTGAGAGTTTTTGCAACGAGTTTCGCAGCAGTCGACTGGCAAATTGAGTCGACTCGGCTGTCCATTGAGATTCTCCTTGACTTCCCTGGTCGCATGCAGCCTATAGTAAACTAGTATGGACTGTTGCTGGGATCTTACCATTGTGGCATCTAATTCACCGATAATTCACGCGGATTATCAGCATTGTCGACGATTAGCGAGGATTAGCCCGAGTTTGGGATTTTGACTAATTAGCGACAGATTATGAAATCTCGGTTTTCCTGATGGGGATGGCCATTTGCAAGCTGTTCGGAGGACAATGCGAGTGCTGATGTAGGGAGCGATTCGGGGTGGTGCGGGAGCGGATATGGCTGAGGCCGATGAAGGACCGGCGACAGCCTGTTCGGGTACGGCGAACGCCGTCGGTGCTTGCGTGACGGCAGACGACCCAGGCCTATACTGCTGGAGAAAGCCCTCAAACATTGCGCGTATCGCCGCAGTCTGCGGATCGTCCATCGAGCGCGTAGAGAGTGGAGTGTTTCGAAACGAGAGGCAACTGTGGATGGATAAGACAACTAAATACAATAGAGGGAGGATTAACGCACAAGGACTACAAGAGTCTCGAAGAGTTGTTGAATAGTGTTGTGAAAGACAGAAGATCTTGGGCAAGTCAGTAAAATCGTCGCGTGCTGTAGACGGTGACGCACAACGATTGGCGGACACAAGGGCGGGCACAAGGGCGGGGAAGAGAAGAGAGGAGACTTGAAGGGCCCTCAGGCTCCGCCAGCATTATATCGACCCGAGATTTTGCAGCGTCGAAGTCCAATAGGCGATGGTAGGCGACGGCGAGAATGTTAGGCGACGGCATCGTCAGCGGCAGCCGCTCCGGTGGGCTCATCGCTGTTCCCATCATCACCGGCGTCCGGCATACCAGATGGGTGGCTCCCTCCTTCGTTCGAGACAGTGGTGTAAATGTGGATGAAGTCGGTTTCGGGCAAGAAAGATTCGGTTTGATCATTGAGTCATGTCACACGTCACTCGGATTCAGTTTCAGACAACTCGGTCTCGACGTCCGAACTCAGATTAAACGACGAAAAATAACCTCATAGTACAGTACCTCGTTCCATGGGGCAAGGTCGGGAAGCCGGACAAGCGGGCAACTGATACCAAGTTGAGGGCCGATGCGATGCGGTTTTTGGAGGAGCAGGTGAAGGGCTTTTGAGTATCGAGGGCACATCGTAACGGTGATGGGTCCGACAATCCCGACACTCCGAAATCAACCGAATGCTTCTGTAATCAATCGTTCCTTTCGTCTGGCCACCATGCTACCCCAGAAACGATTCCATCTACTCGAACGCGATATCGCCACTCGGCTACAAATCTTGGTCTCGGTTTCGAGTACCACCTTCAAAGCTGTTCTCGCGGCTAATACTTAACAAACCTTAAGGCATAAGTAAGCTCGCCCGGGCGGCGTTCATTTCCTTCGCCGCACCCGGAGCATAGGATTCACCGAACCCGTCGCTGCCAGGCATCGAATTTTCGTCTCGGCAGAGGACACGGCTTCTGTTTCGGCATGGGACACGAATGCTCGCGGCAGCGGACTAGTACATATAAAGCATCGAATCCTCTCATGGCCTCAAGAACGCACATACAAATGGGTACCATCTTCTCGAGGATCTTCCCTCCCTCATTCTCCCCCACACGCGACATCCCATCCCTTTCAGACCAGATCATCCTCGTCACTGGAGGGAATACGGGCATCGGGCTGGAGACGATACGCCAGCTCGTGCGCAAAGACGCGGCCAAAGTCTACCTCGCGGCACGATCTCCGGAGAAGGCGGCGAAGGCCATCGAGAGTTTGGAGGCGGCGAAGGATGCTAGCAAGGGCCAGGTTGTGTTTTTGCAGCTGGATCTCGCGGATTTGAAGAGCGTTCGACGGGCGTCGGAGGAGTTCTTGGCGAAGGAGGAGAGGTTGGACGTGTTGTTCAATAATGGGTGCGTGGAGATTCTGCTGGGTGATTTGGGCTCAGAGGTTCCCAGGGGAGTGATGTTACCTGCTCCAGAGCAGCTCACTGCACAGGGCTATGATCTACGTGTGTTGATATATATCATACATCTGGAGCCCGACAATCTAATGCCAGCGCGCAGAATTCGGAACTAATGTCATCGGACACTACTTCCTCACCGAGCTCTTGGTGCGTCCCTCCTCCTCCTCTTGGCTGCTTCTCGACACCCTCGTCACCATGCCTAATACAGCTCCCCGCACTACTCAAATCCCACCTCGTAACCTCCCGCCCCGCACGCATCGTGCACACATCGTCATCGATACACGCCTTTGCGCCAACACCGGGGCCTGGGATCGACTTCCCGAGCTTGAAAGGCGGGCCGGAGCGGGATGCCTGGG
Source organism: Mycena amicta (assembly GCA_029282125.1). Classification (NCBI taxonomy): domain Eukaryota; kingdom Fungi; phylum Basidiomycota; class Agaricomycetes; order Agaricales; family Mycenaceae; genus Mycena; species Mycena amicta. The sequence goes on from JARIHP010000262.1 coordinate 9,498, forward strand.
TGGCGACGAAGGGGTCGTTCCGGGGGTCGTTGGTGCGTCTCTGTCTATCCTCTCTGTAATGTAACGAATTGGATTGAACCTTGGGCAGGGCTCTATATGGCGAGAGTAAACTTGGGAACATCCTCATATCGAACCACTATGCGGATAAATACTCGAAGGATGTCCTGGTTTCGTGTGCTGTGCATCCTGGCGCGGTCAAGACTGAGCTGCAGCGGTGAGCCTTCTTCCAATTATAACTCTTCCAAAGCGGATCTTAACATGAAGTCAGACACATCGGCGGATGGCAGCAAGTTCTCGTGGAGTCGTTGTCACACCCTACGCCGTACGTTCTGCATGCTCTTTCGCATGGTATCTCAGAATACTTACTCGCGGGATTGATTTAGAATGGGTGCGCTCACGCAACTCTGGGCTGGAACTGTCGCTCATCCAGCTGAAATTCACGGGCAGGTGAGATGAGATTCTGTTTATCTTCGTCTTCCGCGTCCTTCGTGCTGATCACCAGCACAGTACATCGTTCCATGGGGCAAGGTTGGAAAGCCGGACAAGCGAGCAGCCGATACAAAGTTGAGGGCCGATGTGATGCGGTTTTTGGAGGAGCAGGTGAAGGACTTTTGAGTATCGACGGCACATATTAGACTCAGGCTATCATGAAATACATTCTCTAAAGTTTATGCTGTACGACCCACAGCTATCTCATTCAGCTTGCCTCTCTAGACGTCTCTGCTGACGCGCCCGCTCGCGCATTATGAGTTTGTCCTGCTGGATCGGGTCCCAAATCTGTGTCTTCGAGACGGTTGTGCCGCTCAGGCTGGAAAGACGGGTTCAATGAATCTCAGAAACTGCTTGCAACCGTGCAAGTCGAGACGTACTAATCTTTATGACCCGCAGCGGTGTGCACGCCGTTGTGGCGCGTAACGGTATGCTTCTTGAGTCCCGAGAGGACCGTGTCGGAAGGGATGCCTTGAGTCTCCGCCACGCGTGCGACCTCGGGCAGTCCAGCAGGCTCGTCGACGACCTGTTTTGTTTTCTCCCATTAGTGCGACGTTTCGAAAAGATGAAGATGAAAGAGGCGACGCACGACGATAGGAAACCCCTGGTACCGCGGGCCAGGCAAGGCGATCCCGTCTTGGTCCAACGCGAGTTCGGCACACGCAGCCGCCTCCTCGGCCGTCCCGTCGAAATGCACCATGGCGTAGCGGTAGGGCCCGTCGGGGTGTCCCGTGGTGATATCGGGAATTCCACAGTAGCGAATAGAGACTTCCTTGACGGGCCCCGCGACAGCCTCGAAGTAGCGCTCAAGCTTGGACTCCGTCACAGCAGGGGCGAGCTGAAGGGCACGTCAACGTCGACGAGAGCGAGAGGAAGCAATAAGCGCACGTTTCCGACAAAGACCCAGCCGACTTTCATGCGGAGAAACGAGCGAGGCGTAGCCTGCGAGGAGGTCGAGGAGGACGTGTTTGCGTTGGCGCTCATTGTAGTGTGGAGAGTGATTGCAGTGGGGAAAGAGGTTGTGGGATGAGAACAGACTGAGAAGGGGCGCGTTTTATAGGCGGTTAACGACAAAGCAAGCTCTTTGAAGGACAAAGGCGCTTTGAGTCTTTGTCAAGGAGATCATGCGGGCGCCGCTAGGGTTCTCATGGACAAAGCAACCTGTCCTTGGCGGCGGTAAGTGGTCTAGGGTCGAGGTCAGCCGGCGCCGGCGCGGTATCAAGGCCTTAGTGGTTGGACGACGGCAAGACGACGGGGAGTAACGCCGGCGTCACCGTCACGGCACGTCGCCGAATTTAGACGTGCACGGCCCGGATTCGGTCGAGTCATTGACGCGTCTTTACATCTTCACCGGCGTTCACCTCGCTGAATTCCGCTGAATTCCGGCACCGCAAACGTGACTCGAACAGGACCACCATGTCGTTCTACGTCCCCATTGCGCTGAACGCCCTCGCGGCCTGCAGCGCCGTCCTGTTCTACCTCGAGCGAGAGAAACGCGGAACCATTCACCTCGACAACGACGTACCAGAGGAAGATCCGCTCGACGTAATGACCTCAACGGACCTCCTGGACGGATACCCTATCCAGGAAGACGCGTTTTGGGCCAAGGTGTGTACTGTGCCGACGCCGAAAAGCTCTGAGATGACCCGTAGACAGATGAAAGTGCGCAAAAAACTTGCATTCGGAGTCGCTCTTCAGCTTGTACTCCTCCAAATCGCAAACCTCCTCGTCGGCCCCGGCCCTGAAACCATTCTGCACCTCACTTTCGCGCTTTACGTCCTTGCCGTCACATTTACCGCCATCTCGCGCCAAACAGTCCATACCCATACCGCGGCGCTCTGGCATCTCTCCCTGCTCAATCTATTCGCAGCGGGGTGCCTTGGATTCGGACTGCTCCGTCCAGAGGGCCAGGAGCCCGTGGTCGTGAATGACACCGCGGTCTCGCTCGAGCATGGCTTCAAACTGGGTGCATTCGCCTGTTATGTCGTGTTGACTGGATTGCTGGCTACGACGCCGTGCGGCCCAGCGCTGTATTACCCACCCGAAGCAATTTACTCCGACAAAATGTTCCACGAGACAGAGAGGAAGGAGGAGAGCAACGTCGCTGGTATTTATGGTGCGCCCTTCCTATCTGTGCGACTCGTGTTTCTAACCGCCCCTGGTAGGCGCTTCCCCACTCCAAACTGTGCTCTTTTCGTACACCACCAAAATCGTCCTCCTCGGGCTCAACGCAGCCTCCACAAGCCTCGAGATCCTCGACTTTCCCATCCTCGCAGCGAACATGCGAGCAACTGTTCTGTACACCAGCCTGCGACGGCGTCTCCTTACCCATAAACCCGCACCACTAACCGCCCTCGGCCTCCTCACGCATCTCATCCGCCTCAACTCTCGCGCCCTCACCATCGTCGTCATACTCGCATGTTTCGACGGTGTCCTCTTCATGTCTGGGTCCGTCCTCACGCGATATATCCTTGAGTATCTCGAGCGCGATCTAGAGAGGGTGAATGTCTGGTGGGGACTGCTCTGGGTTGCGGCATTATTCGCGTCCAATGTGGTGTTGTTTACGAGTGCGTGTTTATGCGTCTTCCTTTCGACTTCTGAATGCGGCAGTGCTTGGCCAAATATGGGGTCTCTCCACCGCAACCCTCAAAGCTCAAGTTCGGAACCAGTTGAATACGGTCTTGTTCGCGAAGACGTTGGCAAGGAAGAACGTCGCATCTTCTGTCGACCTAGATTCGGATAAAGCGAAGAATAGAGAGTCGGATGGTGATGCAGAGGAATTCGAGTCGAAAGCGCAGGTTATGACGCTCATGTCAGTTTCCCTCCTTCCCGGCGATGGGTCCTGGACTGACGATATCGCAGGACGATCGACGCCGACCGCGTAGCAACGCTAACTCACCAGCTGTTCCAGATCGTCGGTGCGTTTTTACATCCTGCTTCCTAGTGAACCTCTTCACACTGCACAGACGTCCCTATCGCGCTGACGGTTGGCATCGCCATCATGTACAACTTCCTCGGTACCTACGTCCCAATTCCTTCTCCCCTAATCCCCACTGATCCTAACGTCCAGGCATATCCGCCTTCTTCGGCCTCGGCGCAATCATCCTCTGCATCCCGCTCAACCACTTCGCCGGTCAAATCGTTTCGCGCGCGCAGGACGGCCTGATGAAGGCGCGCGACGCGAGAGTCGGGTTGATGAACGAAGTGCTCGGGGGCATACGGATGATAAAGTTCATGGCATGGGAGCGCAGCTTCGAAGCGCGGGTGGGGAGGGTGAGAGATCGGGAGCTGGGATATCAGAAGGTGAATTATCTGATTGAGGCGCTTTTGTGGGGTCTTTGGTGAGTGTTTTAACTTTTCGTCGCATGGCATGGCTGACGAGCACGATGACACGAAGGAACGGCGTCCCAGTACTGATCGCGTTCGTCTCGTTCTACCATTTTGCGGTAATACGAGGACAAGAGCTGAAGCCTTCCGTGGCCTTTGCCTCTGTGCGTTCCGCTCCGTATCCGAGCGGTTGTTTCTAACTAACCGTGAATCGCCAGCTCATCGGTATGCATTATAAACTTCCAAATCATTTAGTATATCGGTTTCTAGTACTCAACGAGGTTCGCTGGGCGCTCAACGGCGGCGTTATCACCATTATCAGCATCTTGCAGGTGTGTCGTCGTCCTCTCGCATCGGCGCGTACCAGGGCTGAATGCAACTACAGAGCCTGGTGTCCCTCCGGCGTATCGCAAAGGCAAATCTCGCATCTGGTCTCGATTCTCTGTGACTGATCTTGCGATCTGCAGTACCTCGACGGGGACGAAGTCGCGCTCGTTCGCACCCTCACCCCCGCGGCTCTCCCCGCCCAACAAAAAGATATCTCGCTGCGTTCCTGCACTATAGCCTGGTCCTCCAATGGCCCATCGTCCACCCAGCGAAGCCGATCCAGATTCATTCTATCCGACCTCAACCTGACCTTCCCAAGCGGCGATTTATCCCTCGTCTGCGGCAAGCTCGGGTCTGGAAAGACGTTATTACTCCTCGGTGCACTTCCCGCCTCCCTTCCTCTCCTCTCGTTGCTCATCGGATATTCACAGCGCTCTTGGGCGAATGCGATGTTCTCAACGGGCAACTCACGTGTCCTCGTTCGCCGGCAAACTTCTTGGCTGGTGACAATGCAAAGGTGATCAGTGAGGAGGAATGGGTGGTGGATGGTGTTTGTGCATATGCGCCGCAGGTGGGTTCCCTCATCGTCAATTCGAATCGATTTCAAATACTCGAATAGATTGCATGGCTGCAAAACTCGTCAATCAAAGGTACACCTCGCAGTCTCCCTCTTGTGTATGCACATAACACTAGTAGATAATATCCTCTTCAACCTCCCATACGATCAACAGCGATACCACAAGACTTTGGAGGCGTGTGCACTGCTTGATGACCTGGCGGTGCTCGAGGATGGGGATGAGTCGGAGATCGGGGAACGCGGGGTACGTCTTCTGTCCTTGCGCTATTATTTGACTGATAGGCGAAATAGCTCAATTTGTCAGGTGGGCAGAAGGCTCGAGGTCAGCTCTTTAACTCATCTGTCGCAAATCAGAATCTGACATGGAGACAGTTTCTCTCGCGAGAGCCGTTTGTACGTATTTCATGCGAACGACCATTTCAACATTGACCAGACACGTAGATTCACGAGCCTCTATCCTTCTGTTGGACGACGTCCTCTCCGCTGGTATGTGCCGACGATGATGCTCCTAACCAAAGCCTGACCCGTTTTGCAGTCGACGCGCACACTGCGCACCACCTCTATCATTCCTGCCTAAAGGGCGACCTCATGCGCGGGCGAACGATCATCCTCATCTCGCACAACATCCAGCTGTGTGCTCCAGGCGCCGCCTACATCGTGGCCCTCGACAGCACCAGCGCCAATAGCGTTGGGTTTGCGGGATCGGTCGCGGAGTTTGACAAGTCGGGCGTCATGGAGGCCTTGATGCAAGCCCAGCCAGTGACTGACGATGCGGACGCAAAGGAGGAGGCCGTCCTTGAAGCGACGGACATCATTCCCAGTGCCAGCGAGCGCATGAAACCACCAAAGAAACTCGCGGAGGACGAACACCGCGCCGTGGGCCGAGTGGAGTTCAGCGTGTGGAGGACGTACATGGAGGCATGTGGCCCTTTGAGTTATTGGGCGCTATTCCTCTTTATTAGCTTGTTGCTGGCACTCTCGAGGATTGCGGAGAATGGGTGGTTAGGGTATTGGACAAGCGGCAGAGCTCCGGGAGGTGCCGCACAGAATGTCGGGATATATTCCTTCATCGCGTGTGCGGGTGAGTGATCAATAGATCTTATCTCACACTTGACCACTGACGAGGACGCTAGGGCTGCTCATCGGAGTAAATCGACTTCTCATCCTCTGTGGGTTCTCCACCCTCGCACTGCTCTAAATTAACGTCTCAACAGATACGGGTGCCCTTCACGCATCTGCTTCGCTTCATAAACGTGAGATTATTGCTCCATTTCATCAACTATACACACACACTGGCCAGGAATACTCGAATCAATCCTCTTCGCACGTATGCGTTTCCACGACACGGTGTCACGTGGTCGCGTTTTGAACCGATTTGGCAAGGATCTCGAAGGTACTTGCTTGCACATTTTCTGTTGAGTCCGGTAATCAACGATACTAGCTATCGATAGCAACCTTCCAAATAACATCGCCGCCGCTGCCAAATACAGTATCCAGTTTATCGTACGTGCTCCCTTGTCCGCGCCGAGTTCATCCTACCAAGTAACTTATAGACGACGGTGATCACATTTAGTATCATCGGTGGCCCACTCTTCATTGTCGGAATTGTTGCGATGTCATTTGTCTATTATCAAATTGGGAAACCCTACAGTCATACCGCGAGGGATCTTCGCCGTCTTGGTAGGTTCCATGTCCTCCCTCGTCCGATTCGGTAACTTGTCCATAGAATCTGTGGTCAGTCTCTATGGCTCCTCGAATAGATCCGGATTTAAAACAGCCGCCGATAGACGCGTTCGCCGCTATACTCCATGTACTCCGAGACGATCGCTGGTGTCGTCGTTGTACGTGCCTTCGGTGCACCGTCCAAGTTTCTGCGGGATATGCTCCGGCATGTGGACACGGTATGTACCTACTGGAGCCAGCTCGCCCCTTCCTCACTCCGGTTAGAACTGTAACCCGTCGTACTGGACCTGGGCGATTAACAGCTGGTTGCAAGTAAGCTATTTAGATTAGTTGTTTATATGATTACACCTCTGAATCTGTCCAGGTCCGGATGCTTTGCCTCGGTGCCATTGTAACGGCCTTCCTTGGCGTCTTGGTCGTTACCAACAAGAATATCTCAGCAGCGACGGCGGGTTTTGCCCTATCTTTCGGAAACTCGGTTCGCGTTCGTTCTCTTTTGGAAATACGGTAACTCAATACACTGTCAGATGATCGAGGATCTACTCACCCTGGTGCGTGTCGCTATCCTTTTCTTCTTCATAGTTTACTCAGTCGAATGAAGCTGCGCGAGTTTGTCAACCTGGAGCAAGCCATGGTGGCTGCGGAGAGGATCAAGGAGTACTCGGAGCTTCCGCAGGAACCTCACTCAGCGCATGCGGTGCAGACCCAGAGACCAATCTGGCCACCACATGGCGCCATACGTTGCGAGGAATTGGTTGTTCGCTATGCGGTGGGCCTCCATCAACTACATTCAAGTCGGTACTGATTGTTTTCGAAGGAGGACCTTCCCGACGTCCTTCACGGAATCAGCTTCGACATAAACCCCTGGCGAAAAAGTTGATGCCGTGCATGGTTCCGTTTCTTTATCTTACTCTAAACTTAGATCGGCATAATCGGGCGCACCGGCTCCGGTAAAAGCTCCCTTGCACTCTCCCTTCTACGGATCATGGACCCGACGTTGGCCCAGGGGAAAAATATTCATCGATGGAGTGGATATCAGCACTGTCGAGCTGGCCGAGCTGAGGAGAGGAGTGACAATGATTCCGCGTGAGTGCCCGTAGGAAATGGCGGAAACTGACGAATATTCAATCCAAATGCAGAAGACCCGACGATCTTGAGCGGCACTCTGCGTTCGACGCTAGATGTATGGGAAGAGTATCAGGATGCGGATATTGTGCGTCCATTGTTGATTGAGCTTCTGAAACCTCTACGGTGGGCCAACATGATTAGTTCGAGGCTCTGCGTCGTGTCCATCTCATGCCCGCGGTTCATCGAGGAGGGAAACGCGGAAAACAGCGAATATGAATGTCTTTCGCAACCTCGACTCGCCTGTCTTAGAAGGTGGGGAGAACTTCTCCACTGGGTAATTGTCTTTTCTATTCAATGGCCACCGTGCTCAGAGTTTGATAGAGAAAAACAACTCCTGTGTATAGCTCGTGCGATTTTGAAGCGCTCCAAGATCTTGATTATGGATGAAGTATGTTAGATGCCGTCTATGTTGAACTTAAGCTGACCACCCGGTATTGTTCAGGCGACAGCGAGGTGTGTTTCTTTTCACCACACTTGGTTTGATACTCAAAAAAACTTGCAGCGTGGATTATGCCTCTGACGAGCTTATTGGGAAGAGTATCCGCGGGTGCGTCGCCTGCTGCCGCGCTACTTTCACTGATTTTTACTCTTTTCAGCGAATTCAAGGATAGCACGATTCTGACCATAGCGCACCGTATAAGAACTGTGATTGACTACGACAGGGTGCGTTCCTTTCTTATTCTGAATCGATAGACGCTAAAACTCCCCAGATCATGCTTCTCGAACACGGACGCATTGTCGAATTTGACAAGTAAGCAAATGTCTTGGCTAAAGCTTGAGAGTTTCATTGCGCTACTGGCAGGCCATCTACGCTCCTGGCGAATCCGTCGTCCAAGGTGTACGCGATGTGCAAGGCAACGGGACGGAAGGAGTTTTCCGTGTTGAAGGATTTGGCAAGGGCGAAGGTCTAAGGGAGTGTAGAAGACTACTGAAACTCTGTCAATGCGAGCATGTCATTGCACCCTACTTTTCCTGCACTTTCTACAAGTCGAGTGAGTCAGGGTTACCAGATTCGATGGGAGAATCCGATACTTGAGCTTTCCGTATACGTAGAGTAAAGGCCGTCCGGCGACTGGGACGTGTCAACAACTCAGGAACGTCTACTAAGCAAATGGCCCCAGCTCAAGCTTAACACAGCAAGAGTATTAAACAACTCGATAGTGTATCTATATGGGTATAGGCACTCACTCAGCCTCCTGCACCAGCACAGCCGATGACTCGGTCTGCTCTACCTCGGCCTCGGCCTTCGCCTTCTCCTTCTCGCTAACACTAACAGCCCTCTCCTCCCGCTCCCGTTCCCTCTCCAACCGTTCCTCCGCTTCCCTCCTCGCAGCAGCCTCCCTTCTCCGCTTCTTCTTCATCTCCTCAATCTCCTTCTTCTCCCGCTCCTGCTCCTGCATCCACCCGCCCACATTCGCCAACGCCGTCTGCGGGTCGTTCTTCCAGCTGAGGAGATAGCCCTGCAGCTGTGCGATGGAGTACCGGCCCGCCGGCACTGCAGCGGCGAATTGGACTCCGAGGGATGCAAGCGCCGCTTCGTCGAGTCGAGTGGGTGAGGAAGAGGCGGTGTCGTAGTAGCACCCGATGGCCGGCCCACCGTCGTCTGCGAGCTCGGGGTTGTATGGGTAGAAACGGTCGAACATCTGCTCGAGCTGTTCGGCAGTCGCGAGACCGTATTTGATCTGTTCCTGGGATGAGGGATGCCTTTTTCGCTAGAGCGCAGAGACGTACCTTCAAGTCCATCCGGCCCGGCCGAATCAGTGCAGGATCGAGGGCCTCGATATGATTCGTCTGCGTCCGTCATGTCAGCCACAGCAGAAGAAAGAGGAGAAGAAACGCACGGTAGCGAACGTCAGCCTGCCTTCCTCGCTAGCCACCGAGTCCAGGACGTTCAAGAGCCCCGCCAGCGTCACCTGCGAGCGCGGCGGGACCGGCTCGCGGGGGATGGGGTTGCCCTTGGCATCGAGGAGAGGCTCTTCGTCTTCCTCGTCCTCACGAGATGGAAATGCGCAATCAATGTCTCTTTAATAATGAGTAAGCTCAACAGGGTTTTCTTTCTCAGAGAAGGAGTAAACACACTCGATGAGGAGGATACACCGCGAGGGCGTATCGCGGATGAGCCGACCGAGTGTGTAGTCGTCAATCCCGGGCGCTGCAAGCGAGATGAAGTAGATCTCCAAGCCCAGCTCTCCTGCCTACAAGGTCATAAGCAACTAGCTGGCACAAGACAGAGAAACGGCAACCCACAATCGCATGTATCGTCGAACTCTTCCCCGTCCCTGGCTCCCCGTAAAGCAGATAGCCCCGTCGATGCGGGACGCCCGCGAACGTGTACCACTCCTCGCTCGCCAAAAACTCCTTTGCATCTGCTAGGAGCGTCTCCTTGACTCCAGTCGGCAGTATAAGCGTGCTGAAGGCGCGACGGTTTTTGGTGACAGCGCGGGCCCAGCTGCCGTAGTTGTCGGTGAGGTGGACGGTGACGCGGGATATGCTGGCTTGGGTGTAGTGGACATGGGCGGCGTCGACGAATGCGTTGAGTAGGGTGCGGTCGGTGGAGTGTAGGGTGATGTTTATGGAGCCGCCGGAGGTGCGGCCGTTGCTGTCCTACAGCGACGAATGAGTTGGGCAACAAGAGGAGCTAAATGCAGACGCACCTCATAACCGATGATGAACTCGACCTGCATCCAGTGGCCCCGCCAGCGCAGACGCTGTTTGGTGTTGGTCGACGGCACGTAGCGCACCAGGTGAGTCGGGTCCTCGCGATTCCATCCGACGTCGTTCTGCTTCGTCGACACGGTAAACTCGTTGGCATCGGCCATGACGTTCTCGGACTGCAGATAGTCAAGGACCCAGTCGTAGCTACGAGTGTGAGTGAGCGAGTGAGTCTGCAAAGAAGCAAGAATGCCCACCTGAAGTCGGCTTGATTGAAGTGTGCGACGATGAGAGATTGAGACTTGTGTATGGTGAGCGGGGTTACACTATGGGACAAGGAGAAGGACGTACCCAATCATAGTCTATCCTCGGTGGGGGCCTGTCCGACTGCTTGTAAAGCTCCCTGGCCTCCTTCACGAACTCGTCCAGAACGCTCCGATTGCGGGACCACACTTGCAGCGTTAACGTAGACGCGCCCTCCTTCTCGTCTTTGCTGATGGTAATCCAGTGTCGTCCGCGCCACCAAAAGAGCTCTGGTTCGCTCACACTGGGCTCATACACCGGGTCTGGGTAGCCGTCGTTGTTACCCGCGAGCGCGAGTTCCCGGTTGGCGACGTGCTCGCCGTTACGGGCGACGACGCGGAAGGTGCGAGAGCGATTCCAGACTTTGTGGTGCTCCAGGTACGCCGAAACCCACTCGTAGCTGAACTCCCCCTGTTTGAAGGAGGCTTTGACGAGGAAGACTGTGGACGGGTTAGGGTGAAACGAAAGCAGATGTCAGGACGTACAGCTATTCACGAATGAGACCATCTTGACACCGATGGTGCGGCTCCTACGGACGACGGTGAGCATGAGGAATGGGTAGGAACAGTGCCAACGCACGTCTCGACGACGGTCCCCAGGAAAATAAAGCGCAAAAGCTCCGCGACTTGAGGGTTCTCGAGTGACTGCTTGAAGAGGCGGACCAACGCGCGGATGAGGTGCTTCCACGAGAGTAGCGGTATGCGCCGAACGGCGGTGAGTGCGTTGTCCGGCATGGTGTCCGGCATGGTGAGAGGAGAGAAGAAAGGGAGGTCGTGAATGACAGTGGGGAGTCGAAGCTGCGATCCCTTATAGAGTGTGCCTGCCCCTGGGACACGTTGCCTGACTGGAGTTTTTTAAGGTTGACTCGGAATTGCGGAGCTGTGGTGGCAAGAAGGGAAGACGGGAGTCATCTCGCGTTTTTTCTGTGAAGCCGCAAGGCTGTGTGACGGGCGCTGTCCAAAAGGAGCTTGTCGCTGATGCGTAGCGCCGGGCGCCTGTCACGACGTGCCGTTGACGTGCCGCAACCGTGCCGACTGTCGGTTTGTGTCGGCATCTGTTCCTGAAGGTCCTGGGCCTGGTTCACTAGTCCGAAACATTGGCTGCTACATCGTCGACCTCGCCAGGGTCCGAATCTACTAAGAACAAGAAAAAATTCCTCAAGCGGGCCGTCGATTTCACCGTCTTTTACGGTGAATCTCCATACTGCACGTATGGTCATCGGCGAGGCGGAACCCAGAGTGTCTATTCTTACTCACTTGAATGAAAAATGCTCCTTTGTGCACGGATCCGTTTCGCGTCAAACACCTGCCCGAGTGGAATGTTGTTCGAGGGGTCCATGAGACAAATGACGGGCGATATGGATGCCCCCGAAGAATCAATGCGCGGAAAGAGAAAAGAAGAAGAGAGAGAGAGAAGAGAAAAATGTGAACATGAATGTCTGAAAATATTTCTGTTCCAAGACCATTCGGACTGTCGCGGTGGAGACCAAGGACATTGCCAGGAAGCGATGTTGCGGCTGAACTAATTATCCCGGGCACTCAGCCGCGTCGTGAACATTAGAAACGTTAACAACATTCGGTCCTATTCGGCCGGAACGAGGCGATCTTTGATTAGATACCGGACTGACGTGACGTCCTCTTCACTGCTGTCTCCCGACTTCCGTGTCAACGCCTCGGGTCCGCCAAAAGAAGCTCCCGAACTTGCAGCGCCCGGCCTGCAACTCATGCAAGCGTCGACGTGTGCTAGGCTTCCGTTCAGTCATGTTGCGAAGTCGATGTGCCTGCCATGTCCATTGTCCACGATGTGCGGAAAAAGACGTCGAGTGTGTAGTTTGAAATTCGCATGTAAAAGGCTGCACTCTTCTCTCGGCTGTGGGACTGAAAAGCTCGAGCGGGATCTTCAAGTTCGGGAGAGGCTCAGCTCATGATTAGCCGCAGTCGACGGACGACGCGGTAGGGATTGTTTATATCATGAAAAGCTTCTAATCTTGTCGGAAAAATCCTAAATAGCTTGCAACGGCATGATGATTTTCCGACACTACAACCGCCATAAAATGTAGATTAGAAACTCATTCCCAGCCCGAAATACGCGACTCCAACCGCCAGGCCGAGGTAGATACTGGCACTCCGAGTCCCTCGAGGCAAAGCATCCCCCGATATCGGTGTCCCCGGAACGGAGAACGCCGAAGTCGTAGCGGGCGGTGACGGGGAAGTTAGCGTCGGTGTGTTGGATTCGACGCCAATGGTTCCAGACTCGGTCGCCGGGACCGACGTGATTGGTGGTGGTTCCAGTGGGTCAACGAAGGTCGGTTCCGCAATACACAGGGGGCCCTGGCAGCATGCGGCGGTTTCAGGGAATGGTTCAAGAGGACACGGGAATGGTGTTCCAGCCGTGTTGACTTGGCGGAGGGCCAATACGGACGCCGACGAGGAAGCCGCGTAGGAAAGAAGAACGAGGAGGGAGAATAAGGCAAAGGTCCGACCAGGGACGCGCATGGTTTGTGAAGAGGAGGTGGAGCCTGAGTAGGAGAGATCGGGAAAGGCTTCCCTATTTATCTGCTCTGAGCATCGAGCGCTCGGGGGTTGCATCGGGCGCAGAACGTGCTGACAGATGTTATCCCGGCTGTGGGACTGAGAAGCTTGAGCGGTATCCTTGGCATTCGGGAGCGGATCTTGGATTCGGGAGAGGATCACTGGCAGCCACAGCGCAGTACGAGCTGTGCAATTCTTCGGATGCGAGCAAGTACCTGGGTAAGAGAAGTGGCAAGGATCTTCAGAGTGGGGTCGGAAACGCTGCACGGCTGGCAAAAGCGTGGTTGAGTGGGGACACTCAAAATCTACTTGTGGAATCAGAATCATGATCTCCGCCCGGCCATCCATACTTATTGGTTGGGGGGAAACGGTTGCATACAGAGTCCCGCAAGAACAGACGAACGCGACAGAGCTCTTCAGCTCGGGTGCCGTAGTGGAGGAGGGAAGAGTCGTCACATCATGACTCATCAATCTCCGCTTTTAACACCCCAAACCACGGCCAATGCACGCCCTCGAACTGTTCCCCCGCCTGAGCTCTGGCCTCTTATCCTCGCATCCCCGCAGCTCACGCCCTTCGATCTCCTCGCTCTCGCCGGTGCCTCGCGCACCCTCAACGTTCCTCGTCTACCAGCACCTCCAACTCAGCGGTGACCGTTATCAACTACTCCCACCCGCGGTATTCGAGACCCAAGAGCTCTACCTGACTACATACTCGCTCTTGGCAGTGCACGACGAGAACCGCAACGCGCTTGCCCGACTCATCGTCTGTGTGCTGGAGCCCGAAAGTTCCAGGTTGTCACGGTACCGGGGCAAGGAAGAGACACTCAGACAGGATTTGTGCCTCTGTGTCCGGATAATTCGGCGTGCGGTTCCACTAGCAGACTTCTCGCTCAATTTGGGCTGCGATTATCTTCGATATTGCAAGACGTATGGAGGCTCCGCGCGGACAGGCGCTGCTTGGAGCGTTGGTCGACCTACTCGCCGCTATTTCTCGCAAGATTTCCGGACCGATCTTCGTCATCCAATCCAACGCTGCCTCGAGCTCGTCGTTCATGGCCTCCTCTACAGAAGTGCCAGACTGGTCCCTACACGAATTGCAGCACCAATTTGGGCGCCCGACTCGTTTGGAACAACTGCGTTCTGTGATTAATCCAGGAGGTGTCCCCGCTGGTATGACCCACGCACGTCTCTACTCTGGCTCGCTCTCGCTCGTACCCCGAATCACGACCCTCCGGTACCTCTCTGCGTCGATCGTCCCCATCGATCCGGGGAGCAGCGTCGACTACGGACGGTTCATCGCGGTGCTTGTTTTCGATCCGCATAGGATCAAGACGCTTACGCTGGAGCCGTTGCCAGTGACGATGGGCAAGACGACGATATCGGCGGAGAGGATAGCGAGCTCGGTGCTTGGCGCGTTGCAGCTGCCCGCGTTGAGGGAGTTTAGTGTTAATATTGGCAACGGTAGCGCTGCCAGTGGCGAGGGTGTGCGCGATGAGTTCTTCCGCGGCGCGATACGGCGGTTTCGGGTTCAACATCCGGCTGCAAATGTCCGCGTCGCCGGTTGGTAACTTATCCTTGCGTTCACAATGACGCAGAGCCACGCCTTCAAGAAACCTATGCACCCTCGATATACGCACCCTTCCGCTCGAACTTCTAGTGTGATCCCTTTCACCGCTCTTGCCAAAGCGAATCAATGCCCGCCTCCCCACGTCCGACAGGCCACGTTTTGGCTTTCGCTTCCCGACAAAGGCAATATTGTTCCCTCCGTGGGCACGACCCCTCTGCGAACAAGGGGATCAATGTGAAGGGCTGTCACTCCGACTCACTGAGCGTGCTATCAGAAAATGGTAAGGTTCCCACACTCCTCATTTTGGTAACGAGCGTGTTGATGCTGTGCCCTTGAAAAGCCCTCTGCCAGGATGGGGGTGCGGTACCTTGAAAGTCGTCGTCCGGGCTTTCTCTCCGCTACCACTTCGAGTCCGAGTCTTCGACCAACGCCGTAAACGATGCCCAAGGCCACGTCGACTGCTGGTGCTGAGAGCACCTCTTCGCGTTCAGGTATGCACCCCTGATATCCCGTATCGCGTCGCGTCGCGTCGTCCTAACCTTTCACAAAGCGCGCATCCCTCGTCCTCCCAACGCCTTCATCTGCTTCCGCTCCCACTTCTACGCGCAGCTGCGAACCGTGACGCAGCCCGACGACAACAAGGCGCTGCACCAAACTCTACTCAGCACGAGCGCCGGCCTCGTATGGCGGGAGATGACGCGCGATGAAAAGGCGCCGTTTGTAAAGAGGGCGGAGGAGGAGAAGAAGGCGCATGGGGAGATGTATCCGGAGTACCAGTACATGCCCAGAAGAAAGGCAAAGGCGATGGGAGAGGGAAAGGGAAAGGGAAAGGGAAAGGCAACGCGCAAGCAGCTGCGGTCGAGCTCGTCCCACGATGGCGGTGATTCAATTGCCGAGAGCAGCACGATGGCCAAGGTACGCCGAACAAATTTCGCGCTATGTTTATTCATTTCATTGATGTTTTCATTCACCATTCAGGATATTATCCCTATCCCCCGATACCCAGATGCTGCCGCCATATACAAGGATCCCTCCCTCTTCCGCCACGGGCTCTCTCAGGCAGCTCAGGCCGCTTCCATCGTCGACTCCACCCACGGTGACGAAACCAGTGCCCTCGAACCGTCCTCGTCCTTTTCACATCCTCTCTATCTCTGTCCTGCCCCGCCGCCGCAACTGCAAGGCTGGCAGCCGTCCACTCCGAACTTTGCGCCGATTGAGAATAGCCTCGACTGTAACTCGCTGTTCCACTCCGAGCCGGCTCCGGAGCACTTTGGGTTGGACCTCTACTTGTATTCGCCATCGTACGGCGCTTCAGAGTCTGCGGAATCAGCCTTCGTGCATGATATGGCTGTGGCTGGGTTTGATTTTGCCAGTCCTTTCGAATCTGGATCTGCGTCGGAGTCGCAGTCGACAATTGAACAGGAGTTCGACTTCTCCTCAAACTTGGCCAACGGGTTCGAGTTTGGGCTTGAGTCCCGCCTTAGGCATTCCCTTCTGTCCTGGACTTGAATTATTCTCTTTCTCTTGGTCTCTACTGTATTTTACACGGACAACCTCTTGCACACTTACACATACGAATATACCAGAACCTCTATTTAATGCCGACTTCTCGTTTCAATTATCTCTGAATTCGGTAGTGCTATACAACTCGTCGATCGATTTTATTATCCCAAAGAGCCACAAAATAACAAGGGAATATAGAGCCAAGGTCAGAAAGCAGTACCAAGAGCAAGACAGCCCAATGCTACAGCGACGATTCCGGATCCGAGTCCCATCCGGGAGGAAGCGCTGGTTCCCGCCGGCGCAGAGGGCGTTGCTGCACCTGGGTGAATAAATATATTTCAGTTTGTGCGCATGCAGGAGGGCTGACGCTCATTGCTCACCGCTGGCAGCACCAGTTGCAGTTCCGTTTACCGACACAGTCTTCCCCGCGCTATCGACGCAAACGGTGAACGCGCAACTAGTGCAGTCCCTTCAAGTTCAGAGTCAGAGCTGTCAGCGCTTGAAATGGGGGGAGCTTCGACTCGGACATACCGATTGTGCAGGAAACAAGTCTGCCCTAGGCCGCAATCGCAGTCTGGGGTTGGCGGACACTCGATGCAGCTTGTGTTTGTGCCGGATTCCGCGCTATCGACACAGATGGTGGACGCGCAGCGAGTGCAGTCCCTTCAAGTTCAGAAGCCGTCAGCGTCAGATAGCGCACAAGCTTCGACCAACCGATCCTGCAGGAAACAAGTCTGCCCTAGGCCGCAATCGCAGGCCGGGGTCGGCGGACACACGATGCAGCCTGTGTCGGATTGGCGCGGGAGGAGAGCATGGGCGTGCGTAACGCCGATTTGGGGCTCGTGGGCTTCGACGGCTTCGACGGCGAGGGTGAGGGAAACGAGGGTGATGGCAAGAGAGAGTGGGGAGGATGCATTGAAACGCATGGTGAGCGGAGAGGCCAAGTTGTCGCTGGTGAGAGCGGGGGGGAAAGCAAGAACAGAACAGACATTGCAAGATGGGAACGTAACGTATGTACAACGGTGATTATTGAATCAAAAGTCTTCGTCGATCTTCCCATGTTCAGCGGTGCTCGGGAGGCGATGCAGTCGTGCCGTTGTGATTAGGATTGAATTGATACGGAGCACGAGTCCCGCTGAAGATCTCACGTAGCTGTTCGCGGAGTAACTGACCCGTGAACCCCGTCGGTAGAGCTGCCAGGATCTTCGCTCACTCTCATGTGCGCAGAAAAGCAAAGAGCGTCGTTGTATACATGCGTAGGTTCTACTAAGGGTATTCGAAAGAAAATCAAGTCCATCCCCCATCAACAACAATAATAAACTCAGAACACAAACGTCTCGAACCAATCCTGGTTGATGTTGTCTCCACCGCCCGTAGCCGAGAAGACGTTGCCGAACCAGATTTGCAGCTGGTTGCCCGTGGCGAGGCTTCCGTCCGTGAGGTCCATGACCTACAGAGCAATTTAGCCCGAGTGTAGACGAAGGAAAGAACAAGAACACACATTCTTCGCGAAACCGCCGTTGTTGATGACGCTTCCCTGGCTACTGAAGCCCCAGAACTGGTCCGACTTGGTTCCAGTCAGATCGCATTCGGCCAACACGAGCTTGGTGCCGTCAGCGAGGAAGTTGTCGTTTGCGGGGGTGATGCAGAGCGGCGGGGCGGAGGCGGTGGCTCCCGAGACGGCGAGCTGGCGGGAGATGGGGGCGCTCCAGGCCTGCTCGGGGTTGGCGACGCAGGGAGAAATTATGACAGCCGCGCCGACGGTGTGCGAGGCGGCCGTCACGCATTTTGTGGTGTCGGCTTTAGGTTTAATGGTGCGGCTGGAGTGGAAGAAAGGTAAGGTAAAGATACGGGCATGTAAATAGACAGAGAAAAACGCACGTCTTGGGTTCGGTGACGTCGAGGTTGTTAAAGCGCTGGTTGTCGTTTTGGTTGTCGCAAGTCCACACTTGGAACTGGTTCCCCGCTGTCGTGTTTCCGCCGGTCAAGTCGATGCACTTTTGATATCTCGTTTGTATGATACGCTCAACCAGATTTAATGGGAACGCACCTTGCCCTTGCCAGACCATGCGATAGGGATTTCCTGGCCGCCGGGGACCCACATTTGGTCTGAAAGAATCCAGCGTCAGCAGGAACCATTGAAAACAGAAGAAGGATACGCACTGGTGTTACCCGTAGCACAAGTCCAGATCTGGAGCTTCGTTCCATCGGCATTCACACCGTTGACGACATCTAGACACTGCGAATATTATTAATATCACACCGAGTGCCTCCTGCTCATGAGCTGACCTTGTCGCCAAAGATCTTGAGCGGGCCCGCAACGCCCACCCCGTTGGGTGAGACCCAGGAGTTGAGCTGCGTAGCGTTATTTCCGCACGGCTGGATGACGACGGCGGCGCCGTCGGCATTCTTGGAGGCAGTCAAGCAGTCGCCGGTGGCTGAACGCGAGTCAACGCTCGAGGTTCAGGGATGCGGACGAAGAGAGGAACGTACTGCCATCGATACCTCCCGTGAGCACAGAGCTGAAGCGGACGGTTTGGCCGGCGCTGTGAAATCGAATGAGTCGCAATACAAAACAAGCACCGAGAACGTACAGTTGGGCAGTGGCAGGAAGGGCAATTAAAGAGAGGGTGCTGAGTAGGAGCGCAGCAGAGAATCGAGACATGACGAGGAGAATTAAGTTTGTTTCAAGAAACGGGAGAGAGAGAGAGAGGAATTGATGGTGTCGGGAGTCGACATGCGGGGTATATATACCACTGGCACACGCCGACGGCGTCAGCAACCCGACTGACGGAGGGAAATCGCCGTGGATCATGTCGACTTGTCCCGTTGTCCCGTTGTCCGGATATTGATTCGCGCG
>JARIHP010000263.1:0-28241 GCA_029282125.1 Mycena amicta
AAAAGGTCAAGAGGGAAATAGGAGAGTAGTTTGGTTCGTACAGCAGTGAGTGGGCCGAAATGAGAGTGGACGATATGTGTACACAGACGCGTTGTCTGCGTCAGCCATAAGTGGGATGGCGCAACGCCTGGTGTGACGGCCATCACCGGCAGCTTTGATGGCAGGCCCGGTCGCCCAAAACCTTCGTTTTTATTCCACCGACCTCGTAGGACCCGGATGAAGAGCTGTAAAATCGTTTAAATGCATTTTATTTGTAACTGTCGGATGATTTTGCGAAATTTGCCCTAGAAGCCAAGATATGGACCAGATACAGTGGTTTGGACATTGATTGCCTTGCCTTTCACGAACGAACCCAAATTTAGAGAATCCCTCCGACAGTTACAAACGAAATGAATTTATATGGTTTTTCAGAGTCTCAGGGAATATATTCCCTGTTGTCTGAAGGACCTTTCTCCTGGCTGTGTCACACTTTGAGTCACAGGTCAAACGTGTCGCGCGTCGTGTTAAGTGCACTGGAGAGATGGAAAACACCTCAGGATAATCCAGAAGATCCATCTCTAGCTATAGGCAGTTGAGCCATACGGCCAGGACAACTAAATTCTAACTCCCCCAAGACCAGTGTGCGATGTCGCGAGCAAACAGGCAGGATTCAAGCGCCAATTTTAATTTTGAGCAGCCAGAGAGAATGGAATATGTCCAGCTAACCATATGTATAATTTTCGGAGCATCCAGTAGCTGCCTGGGATGCAGAATGGACTTGTGTGGTTAAAACGAAGGAATTGAGTGATGATGTGATTAATAAGCTAACAGCTGTCAAACCGGCGCTGCGCCATCCCACCATAAGTTTAAGTGCGTTGGGTCACACGTTACGACCTTGCTCGGATCCGATGTATAGCATACTGGTCGACAGACTGAGTACTACGGTAATAAATATACAAAGGCGACGCCCTCATCCCATCCCAAAGTACATGTCTAGAAGTTCTCTGCAAGATGATGAGGACAAGCTCAGCGAAACCAAGTGCAAAACGTACCCTTGCCAAAAGAAGAACCGCGTCCCCTTGGGGTCTGAATGCTTGTTTGACTTGATATGCAAGTCCCGGGCGATGGCTCCCGGTCCACAGAAGAACTAGAAAGCAGGTTAAACTGGGACAGGGCTGTAGTGAGGGAAAGTACGCACCACACCGACATCCGACTCTGGTGCTTCTCCGCGATGGAAGCAAAGATCTTGTCCCAGTTGGGCCGACCGAAGTGGGTAGGCGCACGGAGGGAGGTGATAGCATCCTTCTCAGCACCAACGTCCTGAACAATAATGTTGTCATGTCGTCCTCCTTGATCTTGGCCGTGAGGTAGATATTGATTTCGATGCGGTTCTGCGTGTCTTGCTCCTCGATAGCGTGCAGCAAGCTGTGGAACCATTCCGCAGTTCCAAAGTCACGGATGACCCAGGTGAAGTAGACTTTGGACAACCGAGTCGGCTTCGAGGTGTGGAAGTTGTTCATGCTGGTACCAGATGTTCTTCAAGATACTGCAAGTGCCTTAGCTGCAAGCCCATGTTTCCAAATTGATACGTACGAAGCGAACGGAGTGACACCGATACCAAGCACCGACGAGGAGAACCGTCTCGTAGTTGAGGAACTCCTCCGACGAAGTACCGAACGGCCCGTCAACCATGACACGAGGGAGAGTGCGGTTCAGAGGCGGGTTTGTGTTGGTGCCTATCACCTTGCCACCAGCGGCAGCACCCTTGTCCTTGTCCTTGCCCCTGCTAAAGTCGCACCAAGGGCCTTGAAAACGCTGTGGTAAGTCACCCTCGACACGAATGTGCACAGAGATGTAATCTTCCTCGGGAGCGCTGAATGGAAGAATTAGAAGTCGCAAAGACGTATTAGAGTAGGCGTACCTGGTGAGGGTGAAAGGGTGCCATTGGAAGTAGGAGACCTCGGGGCAGTTGATGAAAGATGTACTGGCCGGCGCGGCTGGTCGTCTTCTCCTTCTTGATTTGGACTCCATGACGCCCGACGGGTGCTGCACGACCTTGGATACGTAGGTGACGTGACGCGAGCGCACTTCACGGAGAATACGCTCGTAGATCCAAATGACGCCACCGACGATCCAGTAGCGCCAGAAGACGCCGATGGTGTTGAATGAGCAGAACGGAGGACGGTCCGGCTTGATCATGCAGAACATGCCGTGGAATTGCCAGAGAATGAAGAAAGGGATGAAAAGGTGGTGAGAGTACCAAAACTTCTCGAAACCACCGTTCTTGGCGCGGCGGCGCTTCTCGATCGCATACCAGACCATGATGCATAGGAAAATGAGCATGATCCAACCAGTAATGAGGGGACCAATTATGAAGTTGGCAGTAATGAAGAACACGACACGTTGCCCGGTTGTAGTTGCGCTCGTGTCCGCCATGGTGAGACGATACAGGTTGACAATGTGGGCTAGGGTGTGGACCCAGCTGCCGGTGAAGATAGCCCATGCAGTGGCCTTGTGAAGGGTGAGGTTCTTGTCGAAGGGAATGACCGTGCCGAGTGGGGTTCGGCGCATCACGGACACAAAGTTACGGCAAACGGGAAGGAGGATGAAGATGACGTCGACATGGAGAACTAGGGCCGCAGAACGGGCAATTACTGCAGTAAAAATGAGAATGCACCGAGGTAGACAAGGCATGCCACGAACCGAAGGTAACGCCAAAGGTGGCACGGGCGTTGGTCAAGTTGTCCTTTAGAGCGTAGTGGAACCAGCCGAGAACAGCGACTAATGCATGGAGAAGAGGAAGACAGCGAAAAAGATATGGCGCTGGCCCTCATTGATCATCCATAGGTCGATTTTCTGGATCAAGGTCTTTGGGCCCGTGTTCTTCTTCGCCGCGGTGGAGTTGTTGCGCTGGAGGGTCTGGAGACGACCTCGCTCGGTCTTGTTGCGTTGGAGAGCAGCGCCTTTGACATTAGCCACGTCTGGATGCTGGTCCAGAGCTGGGAGGCGATCTGAAAAGTCCAGACCGGATGAACGAGTCGGCATTGTTTGTGATGAACTCTATGCGCAGCAGACGGGAGGGGAAGAACGAGGGCGACGAAGAGTGGGACCGGCCCTGCTGGTCAGAGGAAAGAGGGTGGCTTGAAAAAGGAAGAGCGAAAGGGCGATGTCGTTGGGATTTCATGGCACCAATCACCATCAGAACGGGGCCGATCTGCCGGCCGTTTCATGGAGATGTAGACCGGTCTAGACTTGCACCCAAATAATTTCCTTCGCTACGATACAGCCGGTGTCGCAGAAACCTCCGTCAGTCCGTGTGTACGGAGTCCGTGTGTTTTACAGCCAGTAGGGGTGCTCTACCTATAGCAAGGCCACGAACTGTCTGCAATATTAAGCCCGTTCAGCCAAATATAGCTGGGGTTCTGCGCTAATCTAAGAACTTCACACCAACTGTACATGTTGTCAAGATTAGCCACGTTTCAACGGACGTTGGGCACTAATATCAGTCGAATGACGACGACGCAAACAACAACACTACACCCGTCCAGCAGCCGTCTTGCTGTTGTTTCTCTGCGAGTCTCCACGCGGCGAAATCAGCGGCAGGAGCTGGATATCTCCTTGATATCTCGAGCATTGCCCAAGATCCACTGTTGAAGACTAGATCTGAAACGATGCGCATAATAAAGAGGTGGTCACAGCTGATTTTTTGGGTTGAGCGAAAATTGTACAAGGCATCAAAAAAACTACGCTACACTTCACTTCGCTGTCGACCTAGAAGTTAGCGACTTACTGGATGGACAAAATTTGAGAATCGCGAAAAGGAAAACCTAGCCTTGAGGATCGATAAAGATATGCTGGGTGTGCGGAGGGAGGTGGGCGGGGCTCAGACCACCCGTGTACGTTTCGAGCCTAGATAATCGGGTCAGGTTCTGTCGCCCTCAGCAGCGAGTCAACGTACCAGGAGAATTGGGTGGCGACGTTCTAGATTCCTCCTCATCCGCCTCCACTTCGTCAATGGACCGTTTGGACGCCTTGCTGGATAGTGTGACAGAACTCTGGTTGGAAAAGTGTTTCTTGCTCTGCATCGGCGTCCCACGTCGTGTCGGGATCTGACTCGCCGCCAACAGCATCGTCCCACTGCTCTTCCTCCTCCTCCTCCTCCGCATAACTATCATTATACGATGCATCTGCCGAATCGTCTACCACGGAATTAGCGTCGGGTCTGATGTAGATGGACGCGTCCTTACTAGCTAAAAGGCCCTGCCCACCCTCGGCGTCAGCAGTTGTGGGTGTGAGTTTAGACGGTCCTGACGAAGAGGGTCAGGACAAGTCATCGGTCGCATTGCAAAACGTACCTGCTTCCGCTTGATGGTCAAAGAAGGGAGACGAGATTTTTAGTGTACTTGGGACCTCTAGACGACAGTGAATAATGACGAATGTGCGGGGGCGGTTTGACTCACCATTACCTGTATCCAGGGAGGCTGGCACTTCAGGCTGGAGCTCGGATTGGCCGACGACAACGAACTGATCCTCTTCCCCCTCCTCTTCCTCTGGTAGGTCAGGTACAGCATCCTCTGCGTCATCAACTTGGCCATGCTCTGCATTCTCACCGTGGGATTCATCGGCATCGGCCCCACGTTGGTCGTCGTCTGGCTCTTCAGGGAGGTCGTTTTCCTCAGTACCGCCCTCGGCATTAGGCGCGATTTCATCAATCGTATTGGTTGGCAAGTTTTCCGTTCCGTCTTGAGTGGGTAGGTCAGGAACGGAAGCTTGCAAAGTCTCGTCAGCCTCTGGGCTTGATGTTCATTCTCTTCGAGCTTGCTCTCTTGCCCTGTGATGAAAATCAGTGGTCACATTTAAATAAAAGCAGAAAAAAAGTCGTTCGAACCTTGAGGTTCATTGTCGCTGGGCCGAGTTTCCGGCTCGCCATCCGCGTCCACCGTATTGAGGCGAGCAAAATTGGCTTGCAACGCATGATAGCGGACGATGAAGCGCGGAAGGACCGTGTTCAAACGAAGCCGCAGAGGTCCAGAAATATTTGAGGCATCGTGAAGGACGTTCAAGTCATGCAGAGAGATTTCACGGGCATAGATGTTGTCCTGTAAGTTGTGATTAGTGAATTTTTACTTCGAGTTGCAGGATTATCATACCTCGGAGATGGTTAATTGCAAGTCATACGCGTCAAGAACAAGTTCCGACTCCGCTAATCGGTCGATACGCGAGAGATATTCGTCTTGACGCAGTGCTTCAAAGACGCTGACGAGGGGTTCGTAGTACAGAATGGGGTGGTGTCGGAGAAGCACATCGAAGACTTGGTGGTCGCTGGTATGACCTGGACTCGGAGAGCGTGAAGGAGTTGGTTGGTTGAACAAACAAATGTCGGGACAGCTGGGGCTGTCGAAGGCAACCAAAATTGCTGGAGGCGGGTCAATGTAAAACACCGTCCGATATTTCGTGAGGATCTGCGACTGCGCCAGATTCCTCATCCGCAGAAGGAGGTTTATGAGGAGAATCCACCGTGGTCTGAAGCTGCTGGACCTCGGGCGCAACTAGCTCCTCCTCCGCATCGACGTTGTCATCAGCTGGCGGGGCTACTATGCTCTCAGCATCGGGTTGCTCTAGCTCGTCCCTCGAGTCAGCATGCGGTGTCTCCACTAGTTCGGTGATCGACTCTTCCACGGGGACCGACAAATCAGCATCCTGTAACGCAGCAGTGGGCACCTCTTCTACTTCAGGGATCTCTTCTTCGTGGATGAAAGAATGAGGAACGGCGTCAGGTAGTTCTGCGTCCGCCAAAGGCAGCGGGGAAGGCTCGAATGATCTCTCGAGATCGGTCGAGTCCACGACAAAGGCGTGCGTTTCGTTTGCGACTTGTTCGGTAGGAAGAGTAGTGTCGAGAGGCTCCGAGACTTGAACATCGACCAAGTCTGCACTCATCTCCTCGTAAACCTCCTCGTCAGCCATCTCGTACTCGTTTTCAGGATATTGCCCGTCCATATCGACTTCAACGCGGGTGCTTTCGTGGTCCGAATAGTGATTTTGGTCGTCTTCCATCTGGTCAAGGGCGTCCCAGCTGTTGGGGGCCATTTCGACGTCGATGGGAGCGTAGTCGGCCATGTGTGTGTCGAAGAGCATCGCAGACATGTTGGTCGTGGTGACAGCCACTGTCGCTCTCAATCTTTTTCCTCCTCCAAGCTTAAGACTTTATCTATACTCGGTTTATTTTCCAACCTGGTGCAGAGAAATGGGGCTCTGATGCCGCATACCTCGCGGGACGGTCCATGAAGACCTACTTTTCGCTCGGCGCTGTCCTCGGGGTGCCTCTCTATGCAGCATACTCTCTGAAAAAACGAGTGTTCTCGATTGAACGCCTTTTGAACTCCTCCACTCTTGCCGGTTTTACAGGTTAGGCTTCTTTATCGACTTTGGAAGCTTTTGCCATTACATCTCTTTATAGGTGGACCTTTGGCTACTTTTGAAGGAAACTAATCTGAGCTGGCCTCCACAGCGGCTGGCACTGGAGGTCTTGTTGAATACTCGCGAAACTCCCTCTCGGATGCAGTCGCTTTGAAACAGCGACGAGTAGCGATTGCATCAAGCGTAAATTGTTTCTTTCTGTATTCGCGCCTGATTCATGGGACCACAGGTCCCTCTTCGAAGACAGGATGATTTTGCAACGATCGGTAGCGTGCTAGGCGCTTGCCTTGTATCCGCCATTTTCTGGAATCGGGCTGGGCTTTTGGACCGTGAGTGGCCGATTCTGTCACGCAATTGCAGTATCCCTTCCCTGCCTGCAGTGACAGCTGGCGGCCTCAGTATGGGCTACGGTTCCGGTTTCCTTGTGCATCATGTGCAGACTTTTTTGGGGAACCCTGCGGGAGCCACACCACTACCTGAACTTCCTCCAGATGATCCTCGAATGCGCAGACGGTAGACTTCATCTAATTGTACACTCGCACGAATACAACGAGGTTAACGGCCCTCATCCTTGAGCCTTCCATCGACCGCCGGACTAATTTGATCGTCAGCGAGTTGACTTATCGACCACCAGAGGCTACCTGATACTGAGGAGATCCTGGTCCTCGGTTTGTTTCTCTGGTTCATGCTGTTGTTCGCCTCGACGCATCTTCTTTCCATCACACGCATCGACAGTGTGCATACTCTCCAGATCCGAGACGCGGAGATGATCTTGGTAGTGGGCTCGAGACCTTCTCCAGCGCAAGGCAAGTTGTGCGGCATGCTTCCATCGCGCTGGCGCAGATTGTCTCGCTTGCTCTCGTCCGATGGCGGATTTGGTCGTGGGGTGCAAATGCGCAACGTCGTTGGCTGCGAGTCTCGACATGCTGTTTACAAAATGCGAGCCTTAACCTCGTTAGCTTCAATCCCTTGAGAAGATAAACCCTACCCATGAGGTACTTGCGAACGATTGCGCTCATGATTTGGCCGCTTTCATCGTCGATAAGATGTTTGCCGCGCTTCAGAGCTTCGAAGCCGTCGTGCCCTTCCGCCATGTATTGTCTATCGACACTCTTGAGCTCGAACAGTCAAAAACAGGTTAGACCTTACTACCTCGTAACGATCTTGAAGGTTCTGCTCGTCGATCGCTCGATCGGAAAAGCGTCGACGATTCTAGGCGTATTGTGGCCGCTATTTCCTTCATACTGGCTTTCCTCCACTTCCCGCGTCCATACACCAAGAACTCTATCTCCGGGTTTCCGACGAGAATCCCACGACACCCGTAAGCCCGAAACTACGGGAAATCGTCTAAACAATATGAGATGAGCCCTTCAGGGAAGCGAAACGGAGAGTACGACCCTTCCTGCGCTGGCCATGTCTGCAATGAAGATTCCAACGCATCCCAGATCGCAGAACCATCCAGTTCCACAACGATAATTGGGTCTTCAAAGGGTAGGATTTCAAGGATATCGCCAAGAGTGACTGGGCCTGACAATGTGAGAATAATTTGGCATTCAACAGCGGATGTAAGTACCTGGGCCATAAACCGAGTCGCCGCGAAACGTACCGGCGCAGATGAAAGTTGCGTCAGAGCCTCCGCAGCCGGCCACGGCAAGGGAATCGTCATAAAAGTGCCTAATAACATCGGCGAAAAAGTTGCAAGCAGCCGACTATGCGTCAAGAGATTAGCGGCAAATAGATCTCGTAGAGCGGAACGAGCCTCTTCAGTCCGGATATATTGAGACCGAAGATCGAGAGCAACTGTGGTTGCACACACAGGCGATTTCAGCGTAGAGGAGACTGAAGAGAGCACTGTTTCCAGGATGCAAGAAAGTTCTGGGGACGATTCTGACCCTGGCTGGGTCGAGTGCCTCTTTCCTGCAGACTTGATGAATTTCAGAATAGGCAGGCTAGAAATCTTGCCATTTATGGATTTGATTACTTTCCGCCTCACGCTTCCCGGCGGGGTGTCTTCTAATTCCAGATGGATCTCGCTCAAGTCTCTGAAATCGGTCCCACTTTTGCACACCAACACATCCCCGTTGTCGGCTTCGCCCCCCAAGACCTTTTGGTTCAAATCGTAGCCATCCCACGACGACATGCCTCGGCTGGCATAGTAGAGATGATCGTGCCCACCGAGAAGGAGATCTACGCCATGCGAAGAGGCGATGGGATGCTTCTTCTGTGCAGACGGAGATAGGGCAAGGAGGTCCTTGGCCAACGAAATGTCCTAGATCATGGTTGTGAGGTTTATGTGGTCGCATATATATAGACACGCAGGTTACATTCGGGACTCTGGGGCTCAATGTCAGCGGCGAAAGAGTCTATAGTAAGTGACACATGCCGACAATGGGTCAAAGCGATTACAAGATCGCAGTTGTGTTCCGCGCCTCTCAGACGTTCTGAGAGCTCCAACCCGACAGATTTCATGTCTTTGTGATGAAAGGTATCTGGCCAGGTAGCCACAGTCCCGATCCACTCTCTGCAAAATGTGAGAGTTACATCATCATTCAAGCTCGCTAGTCACTTTTCAACCAGTCCGATAAGGCCAATACGTACCCGCCGCAACGTTCCAGGACTACAAATTCGTGGAGCCCAGCGGGTACGCTAGATGTGGCTGTATCGACGATGTTACTGAGGAGCCACGGCTGTGGAAGAGGTTTAGCACCCCGGAGTTTGACCGATAAACCAAGGAAATCACAAAGGATGTCGCTTCGACGAGCTTGGAAAGATGAGGGTAGCCAAAATCGAAGTCATGATTGCCTAGGCTTCATTTAGTCGAGTAGCGGTCCAGGTTTCGAATATACACGTACCAGTTAAGGGAAACGGCGGGACCAAGTTGGTTCAAGACGGGAACCTTCAAGTTGGAATATGAGCTGCGACTTCATGGAAAAGGAACGGGAGGCACCATATGACTGCCGCGTGTCACCGAGCTCTCAACGGATGGCGAGAAGGCATCGCCAGAGAACAACACCAAGCCTGGAGCAAGTTATAACTGTCCCTTCGCAAAGATCTGCCAGTGGACTCGGCACCGTCTCTTTCTCCGTCCTCCCTCCGATCCCACTGAGATCGCAAGCGGTCCAAGAGGGCACCAAACTGAGTAACGTCGATGGTGTCTGGCGCATTGGGTACGAGCTTTTGAGGGGCGCAACGATATACATCGTTGAAGTGCAAGATGAGAGCATCCGACAGATCAAGGTGTAAGTCAGGTTACACTGGCATGTGATCGTTCCCGTCTTTGTACTCTAGACGGAGCCTCAGTAGCATTGGCCATGGTCTAATGAGAAGCGCAGTTTACAGTCAGACTTGTAATATATCTGGTTTCGACCCTTAATACGAGCACAAACCCGCTCCGAAGCACCTAATCAGTCTTTTTATCAGCAACCCTCACGGAAACAGCTCCACAAATTACTGGGAAACACATGTTTTCCCCGGCACCCCTCCTCCCCTCATCCAAACAGTTCGGCCGCTCCACCACCCCGTCCTCCGGGGTACTCGTCACCGCAATAATATCGCCCTCCTGGAAGTCAAACTCCTCCTCGATCGTCGCAGTATACGAGAAGAGGGCTTTGACTGTGTGTGTATCGTCAGAATACGAATAAGAGGGAGAAAGAGAAACGCACCAAAGAACAAAATCAGCTTGCCATCCGACGTCTGGTGGTGTGGTGCTTGAGGTGACGGCGAAACGCGAACGCTGCGGATGCTGATATTGTGGGTGCTGGAGCTGTTGCGGCGCGCGAACCAACTGCTGAGACGGTGGTTGCTGGGCTCGTACGAGTTGTTGCTGTACTTGCGGTTGTGGTGGAGGCTGATTCCAGCCACTCCCCGACATCGACATGCCGCGCTGCGGAGCTTGTCCATGACCATGACCATTGAGGCCACCGCCATAAGCCTGCTGGGGTTGCTGATATCCCTGCTGTTGCTGAGGATGATGATACGGCTGCGGCGAATAACTCGGCTGAGGCTGCGCCTGTTGATATCCTGGATGTTGATATGGCGCAACTGGACCAACTAGCGCTTGTAACGGTGGCGGAGGCGGAACGGCAATACCTCCAGGTCCCATAGAGCTCACGCGTCGCTGGGATTGTCCCGGATTATACGGCGGCTGTTGCTGTTGCGGCGGCATCGACTGTCTAAGCTGGTGTGGTTGGGACTGTGGTTGCGGTGGTCCTTGGTACCGCTGAGCCATCTCGTCATGCATAACCCTCCCACTCGAGTCTAGCGCAATGCCGACGGTATTCGGACTCGGTGAGCGGTTGATGAGTTGACTAGGTGGAGGTGGCGGAGCGATAAAGCCTTGGCTTTGGCTTTGACGCGGATTATGTTGCATGTGTGATGGACCGGCCCATTGGAGCAGGACTAGGTCCTCGAGCGATAAAACCCTGGCTTTGACGCGGATTATGTTGCATGTTTGACGGACCAGGACTCGGTCCTCTCGTCATCGCCACCGGACCTGGACTTGGCACTCGTGCAAGCGCCATCATCTGCGCCGGCGCAGGACTCGGCCCTCGCGAGATCGACTGCTGCATTTGCGGCGCTGGACTCGTGCTCCTCGAATGCGCCCCAACACCCGCAAAGCCCTGACTCGGCGTACGTGTGAGCGCTGCCCCATGCTGCTGCTGTTGGTTGAAGCTATGTTGCGAGCTTTGGCTCGGATTATACCCATGCGTCGGTCGCTCCCCAACATAACTTCCCCTCCGACTGCCTGACCGGCTTACGCTCTTCCTCTCCCCAGGTAGACTCTGCTGGTAGTCCGTTAAGACGTCCGCAACCATGTCCGCACCGGGCGGGGCACCTGACGCTGGTCGCATGAAGGCTGCTGTAATGGTTGAGCGGCGGGAGATGATGGGCGAGATGCAGCGGGATGAGTTCCAACGACCATTTCTGCAGAGTGGCGATAGTCGCGACCAGGAGATGGGGAACGTTGTTGTTGTTGCTGTTGGTGTGCGTTTTGCCGATGCTGTTGAATTTGACTCCCGGCAGGAACCATCGCCCCAGGCGCGACGAGCGACATCGACGAGGATGGCCGGGGTACTAGCGTGATTCCCGTTCGGTGAAGTATCGATTGTCCCTCGTCGAGTGCTCTTCCTCCTCACTGTCTCACCCGCCGACTGCAGCTCCGCCATCTGCTTCGCAAACGGGTCAAAACGCGCTCCCTGCAGCTGGCGGCGACGACGACAACTTGCTCGGTCCAGCCTGGCCCCGTGGGTCCTTCGACAAATCCACTTGGTACGTGTTGTCCCCGACCTTGATATACGTGTCCGCTGTCGGATCGATAGGCGCCTGTGGAGCGTCGGGCGGAGGAATCCGATGCGACGATGGTTTCGAGTTGGTGCTAGTGCTGGTCGGCCGCCTCCCGAGGTCCAAGGCCATCGATGTCGGGCGTCTAGACAGATCTGCTGCCGGTAATGTGGCGGTCGAGCTCGAAGGCATCGGCGAGAAACTCCCAATCGCTTGCTGTGGTTGGGGCTGTTGGGGAATAATATTCGCTCGGTGCTGGGTATTCTGCCTCGAAACGCCGTTGACGTTGACGTCTCCCCGCCGTACAGTGCCAACGCCAGCCGAGTTGACCGTGTCGTCTGGCTCGGGTTCCGGCTCGGGCTGCGCTGAATTTCTGCGGTTGGGTGGCGGTCGTTGCGATGAACGCGGGAAGTTTGCGACGCGGTAGGTCGGGCGGGCGGAGGCAGAGGGGATGGCATTGGGGTCTTTGTAGTCAACGAAGGGAGGAGGGTCGGGTATTTGATTGCCTGTACCGTACGACCGCACAAAGTTTTCCTGGTCCCGCTCAGGCTCCATTTGCTCTAGGGCCAAACGCATTTTCTCGCAGGACTTGCTAGTATCAGTTGATACTCTGTGCGAGATAAACTGCAACGCACCTCGTCGTCAGAGACACATACAGTAGACACCGCGTTAGCGTAGGCCCACATGTTGTCTTTCATGAACTCGATCCGCTCGTCCTCCAGATCCTGGCAGCTATCGCAGAACACCTTCCAATCCGCTTCCCACTTTGCCGTCGTCTCGGCCAGTGCCCGCGAGAAGTGAAGAAAGTCTCGTTCATTCTGCTGCACTGTCCGCTGTGTATTGTCGCGCTTGAGGTGTATGCGTTCAGCATCCTTGCCCTGGACCAGCCCGAGCTGTGCGGTTGTACGAGTTGATGCGCATGCAGTCCGTCTCGTACTTTTCTCGTGCTTTAGCGACATATCCCTCCTGTAGCTGCTTCGCCTTGAACTCCTTCTCGATCCCGCTTTGATATGTCTTCTTGTGGTGCTGTTGCTTCGCATAGAAGGCGCTCGTCTGTCCCTCGAGGTCGGAGCGGACTTGTTGTGCCAGGGTAAGATGGTATTGGGATTGTCGTTCGGTTTCGCCGCGGATGGCATCAAACGAGTTGCGCAGGTCGCTAGAGAGAGTATTGAGGCGCGTCTCCACCGTCTATTGAGCCACTCACCCGATCTCATCCCGCCCTAGCGCTTGTTTCGATAACTTTGCCATTCGGCGGGCATAGTCTTCCTCGATGGACGCCCTATCACCAGTCAAGTGAAACTCGAACCATGACACGGCCAACCACACCTCTCCTTCCAGAAATTGCGCAGCTCGTCCATCGAGCGGGTCGCTCCTCGCATCCGGGCAAACAGAACCTCGACACCTCCATCTGCGAGCCCCCAGAATGCATTGCAAAATTCCGCAGAACGGTCGTGCGGAACAGGGTCACCGCGCGCGTACTTGGAGAGAGATGTGGTCGATGCCTGGCGTCGCGCAGACATGTAGGGTTGAGAGTCACAAGGGTCACGTCACCCATAACTTAAGAATTATTGTACACTTGTTAGTATTGGTCGAATATGATATAGTTAAGTTATCCAACGGTCATTGAAACTTCTCCTTGTAGATCCACGCGAGGCCGATATCGCTCTGGCCTTGCTTCACCTGAAGGTTTGTTAGCAAATCGAACAAGAACAAAACTAGAAACATACAGCAGCCCGGTACCACTTTGCCGCTTCCTTGCGGTCCTTCTTCGTGCCCTTGCCATTCGCGAGACAGAACCCAAGATCCATCTGCGCATCTGGATCGCCCATCCTTGCAGCGACTGTGTAGTAGCTCACACCCATCTTCGCGTCCTTCGGAATGCCCCAGCCATGAAAGAAACATTGCCCAACCTCGTAAATGGCGAGAATGAGTTCTGTTTGAACGGCGTCCTCGTCGATGGTGCCACCCTGACGCGCCGCTTCGAGGTCGCTTACAGCGTGTTCTGCGGCTCGCCGCAACCACTTGAACCCGTGCTTCTCGTTCTTGGTGCACCCCCAGCCATGCCGCAAAGCGAGCCCCCACATGAGCATGCCAACGCCACAGCCGCCATCGAGCGTCGCTGCGCGTTCAAAGCAAACCGCGCTCTCTGCGAGCCGATCTGCTTCGTGGTGGGTTATCCCGAGCTGGAGGAATTCCTGCGCCGTTCGCATAGTCGTGGAGCCTCTCAATGATGAGGATGGTTGTGGTGCCGAGGTAGCAAAGGCGACGTGTCGATTTGGAGGCTGTTCTGGCTGTTGTTGCTGTTGTGCGGAAGGGGATCGGGGTTTGAACTGTTTGTCGGTGGGTGAGGGTGATGCGCTATCGAGCTGGTAGAAGGAATAGGTCGAGTACAAGCTCACAGGAGAGCTGTTGCGTAGGGAGGGTGGCCGCCTCGGCAGTGTAATTGCTTCAGGATGAGACCCGCCCGGCGTATTAGTCGGCGGTGGACTCCGACCCCGATCTTGTTTGACCGTTGCGACGCTATAAACAGACGATACGGTGCTATCTGACCGTGTCAATTGTTCGTTTCGCAGCGGCGAACGTTTGAAGGACTGGCCATCCGGTGTATTTGGCGCTGTGCGTCGACTATTCCGCTCAAGGACGCGTTTCTTCTGCTCATCTTCGTACGCCTCGGGTAACTCGATAGTAGGGTGGTGTGCGGGACGGGAGAAGTTGGACGACGTGGGGTTGACTATGGCGGCTTTCCCGGAAGTGGTGATAGCGTAGCCTTCCACTGGCGCGGAAACGGCGACAATCGGGACTGCGGGCCAGTCGTCCAGACCTGGAGCCTGGCCTGTGCTCGTGGACTGCCATGAATCCCGGAGCGCAGGTGCCACAGAAAGGTTTGTGTCTGGGTTCTCGTAGCTGCCGTAGTCTATTTCCGGTGGATACGAGTCCCGGGAGAGGTCCAGATAAGACGAGTTGTTGTCGCTGTAGGACGAACTGTCACCCCAAGTGGCAGTCGACTGGCGATTGAATTGACTGTGGAGCAACGGCGACGAGGGGGCAGCGTGGTGAACTTGGTATGGTTGGCGTTCAGTTGAAATCGGGGCAAGACCTTGGGGCCATCGGCGTTCTTCGCGCGCAGCATGGAGTTGTTCTTTGGACGTTGGGGTTCGGCGTGCGGATGTTTTGCGAACGAGGGTATCGAGTGGGGATGAATGAGGGAACTGGAAGGACTGCTGGGGTGCTGCAGCCATCATCGCGGTAGGAAATGGCCTTGGTAACCGCAAATCATTTCGGTCACGTAATCCTCTCTCAGCTTTCTCCTTCATGTCCGTGCGGTAAATAGGCATGGTTGGTGCTAATGTCCTCCGCGTTTACATAATTTGACTAAACACACTCTGTAGCCCATATGTCAATTCTTCCAGCGCGGTCAATGTAAATTCGGTACCGCATGCAAGTTTGAGCATACGATGACACACGGTGCTCCTGCCCATGCAAGTGAGCATTACCGTTTCCTGCAAATCCTTCCGATTGAATTCGGTACAGACCAAACATACACTCGTCCTGGTGCAGACCTGCAGCTGAAAGTCAACCTGTTCTCGTGCGTGGCGCCCTCGACTCGCAGCCATTCGACTCACTCTACTCAGAGCAGAGTCCATTAAGAACGACCTTTTGGCGGGAAAGGAACGTCCCTTGTGGCCACTATCGTCGTATGGTGCCGCAAAGTACGAACCAACCGTACTCTCTGGGTTGGACGAGTCTCCGGACGAGTTGAGACTCAAAGCCGTCACCGCGGCCAAGGGTGGCAACATTAATGAATACGTGCGTGCTATTCCAATCGCATGAATGCGGTCTCGAACCTTTTGGTAGATGAATTACGAGTCGTCCAAGATTGCTGCCGCGGACCAAACCTTCTCGGTGGGTTCTCACTTTTTTTTTTTTTTTCGGCGATTAGCCTCCAACGCTTTGTTCGTTAGAACGGAGCCAACAACTCTCTGCAAGTCTTCGAGCAAGCGATGAGGAGTGGCAAAGAGTCCGCGCCTGGCCCAACTTCTGCATTTGGTTCCACCTCGACCGTCGGCGGAAACGCGAACACCGCGTCTGCTTTCGGAGGTGCCGCACCCACCTCGGCCTTTGGAGCGTCCTCAAGCGGGACTGCAATTGCTTCTGGCGGTTCAGCCTTTGGCAAACCAGCCTTTGCCCAACCAACCTTTGGCCAGTCGGCGTTTGGAGCACCTGCAACCACCTCGGCATTCGGAGCGCCCGCAACCACCTCCGTATTCGGCAAGCCGTCCGCCTTTGGGCAACCGTCAGCGTTTGGTCAAGCAGCCCAGTCATCATCCGCAATTAAACCTGCCTCGGGAGCCTTTTCTGCGTTCGCGGGAAGCGGAACCTCTGCGTTTGGAGCTGGGGCTAGTCCCGTTCCTCCGTCAACAGGAAGTAATGCCTTTTCGGCTTTGGCTGGCAAGCCGTCGGTGTTTGGATCGCCAGCCGCTGCAACCGGCGGCTCTGTTTTCGGACAGACAGGTTTTGGGAACGGCACAACACCGTCAGCATTTGGGGCTCCTGCGACAACATCTGCATTCGGTGCCCCAGCGACGACGTCTGCCTTTGGTGCTACTCCTACAACCACATCCGCGTTTGGGGGCACCACCAACAACATCCGCATTCGGCGCCCCAGCCACAACATCTGCGTTTGGTGCTGCTACGACCTCCGCATTTGGAGCACCTGCGACGACATCTGCGTTTGGGGCACCTGCAACAACATCCGCATTTTCCAACAATACAACGTCCTCGTCACCTTTCGGTGCTCCAGCGACGACGTCGGCTTTCGGAAATCAGTCAAGTGCTTTTGGTGTTGGTGGCGGAAGTGCATTCAACACCGCTGCCGCTAGCACTCCTGCGTCTGCATTCTCCGCTTTTACCTCGTCCAAGCCGTCTGCCTTTGGTCAGGCCTCGCAACCTGCGTCTGGAGGCGGAACAACAGCATTTGGTGGGACTCTCTCTCACCCTACGTCTGCATTTGGAGCATCTGCTGCTCCCGTCCAATCCGCCTTTGGTAACTTGGCGAACACAACGAGTGCGTTTGGCGGCGCTAGATCATCCGCGTTCCCTCCAGCAGCACCAGCCCCAATACCAGTCGCTGCGGGTCCTCCACCACCTCCCGATTTTGCGCAAGCCAAGTCGCTGCCTACGCGCTACATACCGGGGTCGACGCCGTACGACTCACAACTGCCCCCGGACTATCTCGGCAAGATTCCCGAGCATGTATTGTCTGCGTTCAAGGCGGTCAAGTTTGAGTGGGGAAAGGTGCCAGAGTGGGTTCCGCCGATTGAGTTGAGGTAGTCTTGTGTTGTATATCTGTTATCTGTTAATCACAGCCATAGGTATATTGTACCAAAAAAACCCTCCTCTAGAAGAGTCGGGGATTGGCATGCTTCGGTCATGATCACGTTACATTCGTCACACTGAACCTCACCCGCGACTATGGGTGTCCCCGGGCTCTGGAAGGCGCGTAGTTCCCACCAAATACCCCGTAAAACGAGCCAACCGTCTCACAGGAACTCGAACCAGCCGGCAAAGGCCGCTCTCTGACCCACCTCGCCGTCACAGAGGGCTTCGAGGCCAACCCCGATGGCAAGCGCGGCTTTCGCGTCGGCATCGATGCCAGCATCTGGTTCTTCCACGCCGAGTACGGGAAAGAGGGCGAGAATCCAGAACTGCGGACGATGTTCTTCCGCTGTGCCACTCTCATGCATGCCCCGTTTCTGCCTCTCTTCGTCTTCGACGGCAAGCACCGACCAAACTGCAAGCGTGGCAAACGCATATACACTGGATTGCACAAGCTTACGAATGGGATGAAAGAGATTGTGGAGTCGTTTGGGTATGAGTGGCGCGTGGTGCGTTGCCTTCGTTCTGTTGCTTCGCCTTTTTGGCTGACGCGTCCAGGCTCCGGGAGAGGCTGAAGCAGAGCTTGCATACCTCAACCGGATCGGCGTTATTGATGGCGTTCTTTCGGACGATGTTGACAATTTTTTGTTCGGCGCCAGGACTGTTATCCGCAAGTGAGCACATGCGCATTTTTGTCTGTCGAAAGTCCCTCATATTCTGCAGCCCAAGTAACAAGCTCTCTGGGAATCGCGCAAATCCGCTCCTGAACGCCGACGGGAAGGACGACAACAACCACTCCAGGGTCTTCCGTATGGAGGACATCGAGAACCACCCCGACATAGGCCTCACACGCGGAGACTTGATTTTGATTGGGCTATGCAGCGGTGGAGACTACGACACGAGTGGAATAACCGGTTGCGGACCCAAGGTCACCCGCGGGCTTATCCGCTACGGGTTAGGTCGCTCCCTCTATGAAGCCGCAAAAAACCTCTCTCGAAACAATCTCCAAATATTCCTTCACGACTGGCGAACCCAAATGCGACACGAACTGCGGACCGACTCGAAAGGCTACATCGGTCGTAAACAAGCCGCACTAGCGGGCAAAATCCCTGACGCGTTCCCCGATATCGACATCCTTCTCTCCTACGTCAACCCCCTCACGTCCGAATCGCTTGGACGCTCAGCGGATAACCTCAAGCTCACTTGGGCGCGCGAGCCCGATCTTGGCAAGCTGGCAAAGACTTGCGAATTCTACTTGAGTGGGGGTACCGCAACATGATTATCAAACGCTTCAAGACTGTCATCTGGCAGGGCGCTGTATTGCGTATACTCCGGCGCGGGGGTGCTAGAACTGGAGAGTCGTCGCGGGCAGCCACCTATGACACCGCGAAAGACGAAGAGAGCGGGCTCCCTGCAGCGGAGGGGACGCCCTCGAAGATGATTGCGCAGCACTTTTCGTCGCTTACGGTGAACGACGATGATTCCGAAGACGAGGAAGAAGTGCTCATCACGAAGATTACGCGAGCCCGGGAGCACGCGTCTACGGACAAGATCCTCGAGTACCGTCTGGAGATTCACCCACAACAACTGGTCCGTCTGGCTGAGAGCGGTATTCAAAACATCCGGAGGCCGCAGGATGTGGATGAGTACCCTGAACTGGACGTTGGTGGGGCATCGGATGACGAGGAAACGGGCAAGGCGAAAAAAAAAGCCCAACAAATGGCAGGAGTTGTCGGAGGAGGAACAGCGAGAGCTTGAGCTCAAGCCGTTGATGGTGTGGATGCCAGCGACGATGGTGCGCATTGCGGAGCCGCGGTTGGTTAGGGAGTGGGAGGAACGCGAGGAGGCGAAGAGATTGAAAAAGGCCGGCAAGGGAACTGGCGCTGGTGCGAAACGCGCTAAAGGGAAGGCAAAGGCCGTCTCTGATGAGGAGGCGTCAGACGCGCCGCCCAAACCCAAGCCAAGTCCAAAGCTGCCAAGGCTGCCTCTGGAGTCCGAAAGAAAACGACATCGAAACTAAAATCAAAAACACCTATCTTGGCCGAGCAAGACGCAGAATCGTCAAGTTCTCCGCCACCAAAGGTTGTTCCACCCAAGGCAAAGAAAGCTTCATATGTCGACGTATCCACCGATGACGAGGACGACGGTGTACTGCCGACGTTCTCTCTTGGGAACACGGGGAGAGAAAACACGCTAGCACACGCCAGCGCTTCTGTGGTTGGGGATCCTTTCTCTAGACCTCGTCCACCTCCTGGTGTAGTTCGCGATCTCGCTGGAGGGAAAGCGTCTTCCTCTTGGTTGGCGGCGGCGTCGAAACCAGTCGTCAGGGATTTAACGACAAAAACGAAGAAACCTGCGGCAAACACGGAAACGGAAACGCAGGCGGATATGAAAAACTTCTTCCCGCTTGCAAGGGCGCTGGCGAGAAAAGCAAATAAGGCGACACCTTCGGCACCGCCTCCGCTTCGACCTCTTGTACCTCAACGGCAGCAGCAGAATGGGGTGTCTGCGCCTGCAACAGTTCGAGAAGCCGAGATATCCAAACGGCCGTTCTCTCCGTCGAAATATGTAGAGAACGAGAACGACAGCCCTTCTCTGGGCATCCCAGCGGCCAAACCTATTTTGCAGCCGTTCCCGCTGTCGTTCGACGACCGACCTCCGCGTCGCCGGAGGGACTCGGACACCTCTGAAACTCTGTCCTCGCAGAATTCAAAGTCTCCACGCAAGTCTCGAGAACATACGTCCCCACGAAAGAATACCAGAGTGACAACGCGCGCGCCGTCACGATCGTTGAGCCCAACTCCGACTGCGCGTCGACCCACGATCAAGAACGAGGTCATTGATATTTCGAGCGACGAGGAGCTGGGGCAGATGCATCGACGGACGGACGATGATGATATTATTGTTGTGAGCGATTGAAAGAATGTCGAATATCTTGTATCCCATCTAGTCCTATCTAGCCCATCTAGTGTACAAATATCCTGAATGCGCGATTGCGGTAATAAACGCAGCAGCAACGAGACGAGCAGGAAGTCTTGGCAATATCGTTGAGCGCGAGCGGTCCTCTCTACGTTGTAGCGCCTTGTCTGCGTCTCCAAGCCATCCATGAATTCAGCCATCAAACCGTCGTTTGCCCTGGTTGCGATCGCCACGCCTTGGTACAAAACCTCGATTTACGCCGCTGAGTCGGGACAGAGCGGACGAGGATGCAAGTTGGACCTCGGGAGGCTTGTATGGGGTGGCAAAGTCGATTCTGAGCCTGCGGTCAAGCAAGTAGGGGGGCTCATCAACGAGGCACTCGTATGCGACAATGGCGTCGTCTTCATGCTTGTATTCGACGTGGGCGAACCTTCGGAAGCCACCGTTTTCATCGAGGGCGAGCCGCACCTTGCGAATAGAGCCGAAAGGAGCAAACTGTTCGCGGAGCTGAGCTTCAGTGGTGTCGATAGGAAGGTTGCCCACGAAGAGTACATGCGATTGGGTGGGTGCGGAAGGGTAGAGCTGGCCTGGCGCACTGAAGTCGGTACGCATGAGACGGTTGCCG
The DNA here is from genome assembly GCA_029282125.1 of Mycena amicta. NCBI lineage: Eukaryota > Fungi > Basidiomycota > Agaricomycetes > Agaricales > Mycenaceae > Mycena > Mycena amicta. The sequence continues at coordinate 20,597 of JARIHP010000263.1, forward strand.
ATTTGACTACAGCGCTGAAGGCGGCAAACGCGTCCCTGGCGTTTTCGAAGAGCGCAAACCCGAACCCTCGACTTGACCCTTCAGCGTCCCTCACTTGTGTACCAGTCAATTATGCGAGAGTGTTTAAGCTTGAAGCAACGCACTAATTTGTAAATCGTCGATTGGCCCGTATTCCTCGAGTAGGTCTCGCACTTGCTGCTCTGTTGCCTCGAACGGCAGGTTTCCGACGTACAGCCGTTCGCTAGGCGCGTACCGAGACTTCTTCCGCTCTGCATCTGTTTTCGTCGTGGAGAATGCCCGCAGAAAGTGCATATTCGCAGCCACTGCGCGCCTAGACGTTAGAGTGCAGGGTGCGGTAGCGGAGCGTGATGGAAAACATGGTGCTGGTAGTTGGTATATCGACGCGGGAGACAAGTTGTTGTGACTCTCTTCACGAGCAACACGCGTCGCATTTCTCTCCACGGTCTGAGCGCTGGTCTTTTTCGAATTCTTCTCCGTTCCAGGCGTGGAGGATGTTTGGCCCCTTGTGCATGCATGGAACCATTGGACGTATATTCATCGCGACAGATCCAGGTTCAAGCTACATGTGATCGTTATGTTCTACAGCAGAATGGCAAAGTTGTTTCGGTTCCCCGTCCGTAGAACATTTTTCCGCGTAAATGGCTCGGACCGCTCGGTGGAGCCTGAACCACCTTTCGAGTATAAAAGGTATATCATCTTTCCACCAGGCTTCCATCTTTCCTTCATTTGACAAAATCCCACCGCTTGCATGAGCGCGGTGAGGTGCTCCGCAGTCAGATATCGGGAGTTCATGACGCAAGGTAGAGGAAGCTAATGGCACGATTCAGCGATACCCTGAGCTGCTGGAGGGCTCAACTCACAGCAAGGAACAACAGGCCTCCTGGAACAATAAATTGATGTGCGAGTCGCAGCATACGGCCTGGAAGATGTGTGAGGAGGGCACAAGGTCGAAGCGTACAATACCTCTGTCCTTGGCTTCGGGGACGAAGTTGAGCACTAAGCTGAGACTTATAGCATCCCAGTGTTCGTGGTTATCTGTTTCGTCCATGAGCAGGAAATCCTGCTCCAAGATATCTATTTTGGCGTTGAGAGGGAAGGCTCGAATAGTCTCGTCGAGACTCACCAGGATGTCGAGAGTGTAGGTCGATGGGAGTCGTTTCGATCCAACTACGACAAGACTGGTAATTGTCGGGTTTGAGTGCGCCAACTTCCAGTAGCCTGGCGAAGACTTGGCGGGTGAGAATAATCCTTGGAAAATTATCTTACCTGCGCACCGGGTTGAGAGGAGGCTTCAACACCTCTTTGAACCACGATATAGCGATTTTCTCACTTCCGCCACCTCTGTCGTTGCCTTGCCCTGCAAACGGCATGAATTGGGCAGCGGTTTACCTGGAAACATACCAATAGCAGACATGCGCTGGTATGATTCCAGGCCGCCCATCTCATCCATTTGAGCTTGAACTTCCTGTAAGGCCTGAGCGTCGCGAGTTGGACGAGATTCAAGCGCCGTGTGCTTCTTGAGCAGAACATGATAGCGTCGAATGATTTTTCGACTAGATTCAGGCTTCGAAGAAGACATAGATGCCTGGGTGGTAACCTGAAGACGTTGCGCTGTAAGCTACATTAATACGAAATTCTTACTGGAATTTTCCGTTTGCGAGTTGCTTTGCCCATGGTCAAGATAGTGGTTTGCGGCAAGACTCGATGTGACACGTGACGGCGAATTCGTCTCTGCCCCTAGAGCCATTATGCATTTTTTTAAATGTGCTATAGTAATGTGGTTGTACACTGAGAAGATAACCTTCTGTCTAATTCCAGCTTTGTCGCGACTAGACGAATCCACCGCCTCCACGTTTGGCGTCGATCTTCTTGAAACGCTCCTCCTCTTGTCGCTAGGGCAAGTGGTCAGAAAAGCAGAGCAAACATGGATATTGCCTGTACCTTCTTGATGACACACAAGGAGCAGACGAGGAGGCCAATCACGACGGACATGTAGCCGTATATCTAACTGGATGTCAGTCACCATTGGCAGTCCATCCAGTAATCCTTACAGTCGTGAAAGTGTTTTCCAGCGTGTAATCCGTGTGCAGGGTAATCGGGGTAACGCAGAAGTTGGTGGTGACGTTGGTCGCAAGGGAGTTTGCAAAGTCCTGCGATACACAGAAGTTGCCTCCGAAGACGGGATTGTCCGTGGCATTGAAATAACCACAGCACTTGAACTGAGAAGAGGCCATTAGAATAAGCATAGCGCAGGAGCAGCAACGCACCTCGTCCTGCAGCGTGATCTTGTCGTTCTGTGGTAGAGCAATCCACCGCAGGTGGAACTCGGAACGTTGCTGGAGTGAAAGAACCAAATCATCGAGCCCACCACGACCACCATTATCGAGTCGAGGACGAGCATCCAATTGAGGATAACGAAACCAATGGTGACGTGGTTCCGCTGCACTACGGCTCCCAACGACACGAGGAACGTCGCACACAGTGCAATACCCAACACCATTCCGGCTACCAGCTATGAGAAACAATTGGCAGGGATCGATGGCCACGCACCAGTGAGGAATTCATTGTCGATGGCGAGGTTCATGAGGATATCGGGCTTCCTCCACAGAATCGAGAGAGCGATTGACATGCCGCCAGCACCGAGAAGAAGAATGTCGAAAAGAGCCCAAACGCCCATGAGACCTTTCGAAACCATTTTGCTGCTAGTTTCCTAAGGTACCGTGGATGAGCCACTTATCATGAAGGCAGGATTGACTGATTGCGCACTTATATTAACTACTGACACTACTGGGTGGTTAGTGGCATGAATGAGGTGAGGAAAGACGGCGCACAGAGAGTGTATTCCTTGACCCGAGAGGGATGGTGGCTCTATACGCGCGCCGAGTTAGTCTAGTAGGTGGGTGGCGTGACCGTGTCGCGCACAATGCTGGGCCAACATTAATTCGAAAAGACCTGGAACTGAGAAACGCACAGTGGTATTATACGATTGCGACTCGTTCGACCCGGTCGGAAAAAGTGGCTCTCTCAGAGAGGTTGTTGACAGGAAAGCAGAAGGTTATCGAAAGGAACGTTCAACGTGTGGCGCGCTTTAGCACTCGAAAGGCATAAAAGAAGGGGAGTCCGGGAGCCTTGGACCGAAACTGAGCGGGAAGAGGGGAGAGAGAGCACTTGTATATCGGCGTGGACGCGAATTTCAACGACGATCAATTGTTGTCTAGGTTCTAGCCTTCGGTCGCGAGCCATAAATCACCCGCGTCCTCCAACAACCGTTGTGATTTATCACGACACCCGCAAGAAAAAATTGGCGTCAAACGCCTCAACACCCGATCTTGCACGGTTTTCAGTTTCGAATCAGCTTCCGGTGAATCAAAGATAATTACACGAGCTTACACGCTACGACTCGGAGGGAGGCCAGTTGCTCCGCTCCCCCGAACCGATATTTGATCTGATCACAGCATTAGAGCATGTCCAGAATGTACGAAGTATTCTTTTCCCTTCAACCCTGCGTCTGCGGTTCGGAAACCGATGCCCATCGAGCAAAGAAGGGCGGCAGCAAACACAAAGAACACCGTCCCCTCCCCGTACCCCTTCAACGCGTTCCGTAGTGGCAGAAATACCTAGACCGACGACGAAATTTGCCGGACCCTGGTAATACGAGATTCAGGAATGGCGGGAGATGGACGTGAATGCACACACAATTTAGCGACAGTGCTATCGACGAGAGCGCAGAAACAGCCTAGGCGACAGTGTCAAGGAGGAACGCCGTCAAAGTACCATGCACTGACATGGAAGGGCGATATCTCGGGGATGAGCACGAAGGGCACAGGGCCTAGTCCGGACGCAAAGGATCTATGACACGCGTCAGATATTATGGGGGGTGAATGCGACCCGACGGACGTTACAAATAACAGAATGGCAACGCTGCTCAGTGTGGCAGTCCCCGTGTTGAGTCCGAAACCGACCAGAAGGAGGGACGTTATCGCGCCGAAAGTCGAGATGTAGAGGAGTCGGCGTCTCCCGACGCGTTCAATGAGGATGATTGGAGGGAACGTCATCATCACGTTCACAATGGTAATGCCGAGGGATACATATGGGCCCAATTCAGGTAACGATTTGGGACAGGATGTCGTTGCTGTAATAAAGCACTGTGCGAAGTTGGAAGGCATCTGGGGGGGGGTAACTGACTTTCACAGACCTGCGTTGATACCTGTTAGGCAAAGGGTGGTAAGAAGCAACGTAACGAGGGTGAAACAACCACAATACCTGACACCTGCTGAGACAGCATGGCGAAGCACACGGTCGCAAGAGCTCGCCTTATGTCCGGCGCGGAAAGAGCTTGGGAACCGTGAGGGCCGTTGTTTGCTCGTTCCGACGCGCTTCAAGGTCGTCCAAGAGAGGGTCCTCCAGCGAGGCTAGATTGGTGGGTGCTGAACCCCACAGTTTGACGGCAGCGGTCTTCTCAGCTCAACACTGTCCTTTACTCCCTAACCAAGCCGGAGACTCGACCATGGCTTGGCTGAAGAAAAATTGTGCAAGGGAGATTGCCGACGACAGAAACAGTACATATCGCCCACTGGGTTGGCGTTGCGAAGCGCAGCCCGACGGCTGCGTGATTCATAATGCCGAGGACGATTCCAAGCTGAGTGAGGACGCCTGGGGAGTATGTTTCATTCACTGCGGTGGGCTGTGAGGTCACTCACCAACATTTCCACTAATCTTGGACGGGGCAATCTCCGACAAGTATAACGGGGGGCAACGCAAATGCCTATACCGGCCACCTATTCCAGTGAGGAGTCTAAACCGATAAGTGAACTCGACGTTGGACACGACGTACAAGTACCTGCCAAATGCAAGCATGCCAACCGAGGTGCTGGAACCCATGACAGCCGCTCCCACAGCGCTGAAGACGGAGCTGAGGCGCGTAGCACCTTTGCGACCCCATCGGTCCATAAAGATATTCGCGACACAAGAGCCCGCAAGACCGCCAACAGTAAAGACGGCCGTTACAAACGCTAAACATAAGCGGTCATGGCCAGTTGATCTAAGAGACAATGAGAGAGCATCCAGTGTCGCCGGAGAGATCCTTGCAGGTGAGGACTCCTTGTATTTGATTCAGGACAGAGATGTGATAACCATAGCTTGAACGGAGAGAGGAGAACGTAGGCGGGAAACGATCCATCCAAACTCGAAGAGGTCAAGCTCGCGTTGAGAAGCACGCAAAGAATGGTTGCGCACCTTGGTGAAATGCTCGCCGTTGCGAGAATGAGATGTCATGAAACGTTGTCCAAGTGTGGGGGTAGTTTGACCGGAACTAGCCTCAATCACGGATCAGAATATGGCTTGCTGAGTTCCTTCCAAGCCGCTGCTCTCACTTTGAACCCGCCGACCGCGCGTTGAGGCCTCGCGTCCCTCGCAGTCCACCACTTTTCTGGGCCCACCCTTACCACTCATTTACCTCTCTGCACTCCGTCTAATATGGTCCTCGCGCTCGTTCTCGCATTCCTCTGGGCTGCTCCCGTCCTTGCAGCAACTGCTGAGCAGTGGAGGGTTCGTGCTCGTTTCTCGTGTGCCCGGGCGTCATAATAATGGATCATCAGGCTCGCAGCATATATCAGATTATAACGGATCGTTTTCGCTCTCGAACCAAACGCGGTCGTCCCCTCAGTGCAACCCGTCGGGATCAGACGTGGTGTGGAGGGGTCATGGACTAGGCGCGTATAGATTCCACCCTCCTCTGAAGAACTACGCTTACTCTAGCGTAGTATCCGTCAGAATCTGGACTATATTCAAAACGGCGGGCTTTACAGCGAGTACGCGCGCGTCCCGAATTCCCAAGCCTTGCCCCATATGCGCCTCTACAGTTTGGATTAGCCCGATCAACCAGAACTACCAAGGTCCCAAGACTGCCTATGGCGATCCATACCACGGCACGCTTTTTCGGTTGCTGCATCTCTCTCCGTCGTTGCTGATCAGCTGTACCGCAGGCTATTGGATAGCAGACATATCCCAGTTGAACGATAAGGTTCACTCCTTATTCCAGTCTATCTTGCTTCTGCTCACCCTTCTCAGTTCGGCACCGCGGACGATCTCAAAGCATTATCGGCTGAGGTTCATCGGAGGGGAATGTATATCATGGTATGGGCCGCCCGAATTCCGTCCTCTCATGAGAAACAAAGTTGCCAAACAGGTCGACGTGGTTGTGAACAACGTTATGGCGACCTCCCTGACACCGGACTACTCGAAATATTTTTTCAAGGACAAGGTTTGACCTCTACTGTGAAAGGCACATCCACCCCAACAAATCTCAGTCGTTGTATCACCAATACTGCCCGTTGACTTTTCCAACATCACCAGCGAGCAGCAGTGCTGGCTGGGTGACACGACCGTTCCTCTACCCGATGTTAACACCGAGAGCACGACTGTCGTCTCCAAATATTCCGACTGGGTTCAGGACTTGGTCCAGACCTATTCAATCGATGGTTTACGAGTAGATGCTGCAAAGTATGACAATCCTGCTCACCTCGGCTGCGTCTAAGCAGTTTCAAGGCACGTCAAGAAGGATTTTTGGCCTCAATTTGCTAAGAGTGCGGGCGTCTTCTGTATCGGCGAAGTCTTTGACCCCGCCATATCGTGCGTGCATTCATTCCCAGCGTCCTTGCCCGTCTGATGGCTTTTAGAAATGTCGCGGAATTCCAAGGCTCGGATGCGCTTGACTCGGTTCTCAACTATCCACTATTATATGCCCTTCAAGCTGCATTCCAAATCCCCGGGCCGCAAAATATGAGTGCACTGATCGATAATTTTGCACAGTCGAAGTTAGCTTATTCGGTGAGTGCTGCGGTCTGTTTGATATATATATGCTCACTCGATCCGACAGGATACGACAGTGTACGATGCGCATGCACCCCTCCTTGGTACCGCCGACTCAACCACTTTGCAGTTTGGGCAACTTTCTGGAGAACCAAGATCTGCCGCGATGGCACAATAATTCTGTCGACCCCCAAAGTCTCTAGTGCGTGTTTCCCCCGATTCTTTGCATGCAGCCAATGTCCTCCAGTAATGCGATGACGTTCACATTCATGTCGGACGGGTAAGCAAATCTGACTGCTCTGGCTCCGCTACTTGATGTTGCAGAATCCCAATCGTGTACTACGGCCAAGAGCAGGGCTTTAGTGGCAATGCTGACCCAGTAAGCCTCCTTCTATCTCCCAAATCATCAATCTGAAACCATCCAGTATAATCGAGAACCGCTATGGGCTTCGAATTACAATACAAACACAACTTCGTACCAGCTAATTACGACGCTCAACACACTCCGAAACTTCGTGGTTGAAACTACAGATTGGACGACGCAACCCACGAATATATTGGCCTCGAATAAAAACGGCATTGCTTTCCAGAAAGGACCTCTCGTGTCGGTTCTAACCAACATCGGTGCCCCACCTCAGAACGACACTAACACCACATTCAAGTCGTCTTGGCCAGCAGGGACGGTGACTATAGAGTAGGTCTTTTATTATTGGCCGCTACAGTGCGCCAATAGTCTGCAGCGTCATTGCATGTCGACAATTTGTCGTCGCCTCTCAGTCCGTCCCATCCATCCCTTGTCATTCCATCGCCGACG
>JARIHP010000264.1:0-28184 GCA_029282125.1 Mycena amicta
CCTGACCTCGTGGCGCTCGGCGTCAAGCTGGGCACGATGGAGGAGTTCCTAGAGGAGGAGGTCAAGAAGCGCTATGCTGTCTGATCTTGATTTCTTTCTGAACAGTAGAAGTATAACGTCGAACTTGGCAATAATAAATATTTTTGCGATCAGCCCTCAGGTCTTTAAGTTAACAATTACTTACGCCCCGCGAATGGCACAAATCATCGCAATGAAGTTCTGTGTGGAGCCAAACGTGTAAATATCCAATGCCGCAAGAACCAAATGCAGCAGGGGGAGTTTACGGGTGGCATAGATGGTGCTTCAAGAGCAGGGATGCCCTTCGTTCGTGTCAACTCTTGTTCTTGCTGAATCTGATTTTGGATTCCCAAGACTTTAATTGTTACTTACGCATTGATGAACCGTTGGGACCGCGTCGCGTCGGAGAATATTCCAGTTGAAATATATATACCAGGGTAGACGAACATCGACAGTCTGAGCATCTGAATCTATGATTATGCACGGCCAGCGCCGGACGCTGTACGCTCCCGTCTTGCATCCGCATCCTTCTGTCTCACCTTGGCCCGCGCAATGACTAGCACCGTGCTCCTCATCGAAGCGCGTATTTGACATGGAGGTGGGGAGATGGCAACAATGTCGATTACTGCGACAATTGTTAGAGGAGAGCCAACCGCTTTGAGGGAGAGATACACTTTCTAATAGACCGCTAGAGGAGCTAGAGGATAGACCGCTAGAGGATGCCGACGCGAGCGCATTGGACACGATTTGGCCAATGGGTATGAGGGACCTTAGGACGGTGGGCGGAACGATTGCTTGTACGTCGAGCCACTGGACTAAGATTGAGCGAAACAGCGACGAACCACAGCAAAGACGCACCTCATGCTCCAACGCCTGGCCCGCCGTCGTCCTTCTCAACGGATTCTTCAGCAAACACCCGGCCACAAAATGACACGCCTCGTCGGAGATCTCGTCCCATAACTTCTCCGGCTCAAACTCGTACCCGTCAGAGATCACCGCCGCTCGCTCCTCCGCCGCAGTCGCCCGACCGAAAGGTCTCCTCCCGGACAGAAAGAAATACGCGATGACACCTATCGCCCACATATCGACCGGCTTACCGTGCCCGCCGTTGAGATAGATTTCCGGCGCCATGTAGCCTTCGGTCCCGACTATAGCCGTGAGCATCCGCTGACGCCCGAGTGGGTGACCGTTTCTCCCGCCGACGCACTGGCTGAGCCCAAAATCGACGATCATAACCTCGTTCGTCCGTTCGTTGGTGTTCCGGAAGAGAAGGTTCTCGGGCTTGAGGTCATGGTGGACGATGCCTGCTGCGTGGATGGTTTCGAGAGCAGCGAGGACAGTGCGCATGATGTCGACTGTTTGTCTGCTGTCCGAATCAAAATGGCTACAGGGCAGAGGAACGGACACCGCACACTTCGGTAAAGTGCCCTCTGTCCAAGACCCGGTCGATTAAGGCCCCGCCATACTGGTCGAAGTACAAGTGTAGATGGTCCCGCGTCTAGTAAGATCTCTGGCAGGCCACAGCTCACCCCCGTGCAACGGATAGCGGACTCACCTCAAAGTAATCGCGCAATACAGCGATATTGGGATTATAAGCCAGCCTCAGATACTTGAGAATCTCAACCTCGTTTGCTAGCTGCGCATCGTCAGAAGATCTAGAGGAAGAAGTAAAAACTACTAAGAAGGGGAACGCACCACAACCTCCCGCCCCACATACTCTGCCTTGTCGATAGACTTGCACGCGTATACTCGTCCTGTACGAAGATGGGTCGCTTCCCGGACGACCCCAAAGGTGCCCATTCCGAGAACCTTGCCGGAGGCGTACTACAAGTCAACGCGGTCGGTAGGCGGACTCTGTGGGCAGAAACGCGTAGCTCACTTGACATGGGATTGCAGCCATTAGAGCAATGAAGACTCGTCAACCTTCCAACATTTATATCTTCGTTGGATTGGCGGGAAGGCGGCGTGTTGTGGAGCAGGCCCTCCACCATCGTCATCGTCATCGATGAGCGAATGTATGAGTCATGTCACGCGCGTACGCGTGACGATGCAGACCGATGACCCGATTTCACCCGAATGGGGTAGCGCGTCTTCTGACAAGGTTGTTCAACGGATGCTTCAATTCTGTTTCGACCGACACATTTTGTGGGGTAAGCCGAACAACTCACGTTAATCTTTTCCGTAAATATTATATTATGCCTCCGACCTCGGTTCCAGAGTCCGGGGGGGGGGGAATATATTATACTCGCGTGGTCCACAACATGAACAACGAGTCTACCAACAACAGCGGAGTCGCCTATTCTCGCACTGCAGATGCATCCGCAAAGAATGGTGATCCGCAAAGAATGGTGTCTTTCTGAGGCACCGGCAACCGTGGATAGATCATAATATCTCCGTATCCATTCCTGCGGTGCATGGAAGATAGGGAAGGATGCTGGAGTCCAACAGACATACTATAGGGTCTGCAGATCATAATATCTTCCGTATCCATTCCTGCGGTGCATGGAAGATATGTCCGCGCTCCTGCTTGAGGTACACCAAATAGATCGTCGCGCCGGATAGAACGCTGAAGAACGAGACGAGGGTGGCATATCGGAACTGCGATGGCCGCGAGAGGAACATCGTGAGGACGTATCTGCGGATCCCGTCGTAAGCTGGGGGTTAATGGTCAGGATTACACCCACTTAAGCAAGTCGGCAACGCTCTGCATCGTGAACTGCAGCGCGGTAATGGTATTCCGCCGCCCGTGCGTCGCGAGAGCTTCCTGCAGTTGCTTTGTTTGAATGAGGTCGAATGACCAGAGACCGATGCGCGAAAGGGCCATTCCTGCGTGTAGCTTTAAACGACGCCGAAGGGGGACAAAACACAGCGCGTACCACCAAAGAGCAAGACTGCACCGAGAGTATTGCGCGGTCCGAAAATGTAGAAGGAGGCCATGACTGGGAGGAGACAGACCACCATTGACCTACGCACATTTCAGCTTTAGCAGGTGCCAGGCTGAAAGGAGGCTCACCAAATACTCCAGCTGCCCGCCCTTGCTGAGCCCAGCTTGTTTTCGAGAGGAACGGTGACAACGGTGCCGATGAGGCCTGTAAGAACGCACAAACCACGCATTTCCGCGAGGAAGTCGTCCCGGAAGTCTAGTGTCTTGAGGTATCCAAGCATCGTGCCTTCGAAGCTGTTATAAGAATCAGGTATGCGTGGCTTGGCAAAAAGAACGGTACCCACGACAGGACGGTGAGATACAGCAGCGAGATGGAGAGCGAAGAGAGGAAAACAGGCAGGCGAACGAATTCCTGCCAGTCCCGGATATTCAGCGCACTCTTGATAATGTCGGTGAGACGCGAAGCACGTTCCGCCGGTTCGGAGGAGTCGGAGTGGACTGCGCTCTGAGCCGCCACTCTCTCAGCGTCCTTGCGTGCTTGCTCTGCTGCCAGGAGCGGAAAACGACTGTACACAATCTGAATCCAATACACCTCGAAGACCAGCGTGAGCGCCGCAACGGCCCCAAGGACGACAATCGACGTCGAAGCATCGTTTTGATCATAGGTGACGGGAGGAAGGAGACGAAGAGCGGCGCGACGAGCTTGCATAGGAGATTTATTTGTCGCAGAGAGGTATTCAGCTTTCCGAGCTTGAGTGACGAGCCCGCGGCAAGGCACGTAGCCCAGTCCCGTTCCACTGCAATGGAGATGGTCGTGTTGGAGAGTTGTAGGATGCATCCGGAGAATACCAGCGTAGCGAAGACGGACCAGGATTGGAAGGAGAGAAACGGTCGTCGAATAAACGCAAGCAAGCGACGCAGGTGTATGCGCTCAGTGCAGAGAGTTTCTGCACGATTATGGAGTAGCGCACGACTGGGAGCTTTGGAGTCTTGTCCACGAGCCGACCCGCCCATCGAGAGAGGAGTATTCCCGTTACTGCGGCGAAAGATTGTCAGAATTGCCATCTGAGTAAGGAGCGAACCCATTTACGTGTCATTGCGAAGCCAAATATGGAGGACGGGAGGAGAGTGTCCTTGTAGAAGACGATGAGATAGAGGTAAAGCGCGAATTCGGCGGTCCTGTCGCCCCATGCGCTGCGATTTTTTCGTGATGAGATCGTACCATAACGCGAGCGTCGGACATACCTGGAGAAGTGTTGGATTAGAAGGTAGCGAACCCCCAGCGGGTCGAGCGGGTCTTCGTTGCCATCGCCACCCAGCAGAGGTGTTTGCTCAGCCAGTGACATGACGGAGGACTCCGGGAGGAGAGCAAGTTTGATTACACCGATCAATCCTCCGATCATGATTGATCCGGCTAGCAAGGAGTTGGTGGCCAGAATCGCCGCCAGATCCTCGATTTCTCTGAATTTTCAACTCAGATGCAACGTAGATGTTCTTCCTCCCGCCTTTGATTTAATTCAGGGCGTTTACTTGGAAGTTGGCCACCCGCGTCCTGCGCGCTGTTGCGGCGATGCGACTTCAAGATGCAACGATGCCAAGAATCGACAAGGATCGCCCAGTCGCCGCACCCCGACACTGCCCGTTGTCATGGTTGCTGTCTGCGCCAATCAACTCGGGCGGCACTACTTACGGTCAACACGGGTTCCTACTGCCACCCAGCCCGCAGCTATGAAAGGGCCACCAATTGCACCGCGGCTGTATTCTTCTTCTTCTTTTCCTCCCTGTTTTTCATCTTTTCTCCTCCACCATGTTCTTCACTGCGTCGATCGCACTGACCTTCATCCTCGCTCTTTCCGGAGTTGCCAATGGCGCCCCTTTGGTAGGCTGCCGATGTCGTTTCTACATTCCGTTTAAGCTCTCGTAGACCCAGCGCACGACGACGGACGACACCCTCCAATTTTGCACTGGGATCAACGGAACGGGAACATGCACACCACTCGAATTCTCCACGACTGACTCGAGCCCAAATCCCCTCGACGGCAACTCTTGCACCAACGTGTCGAATGCCAAGTCGATCATCATGGAGGAGACGGATATCTGCACGTTCTTCGAGTGCGTGGTGGTCCCTCCGTGTACTATGCATAGAGGCGATGGTTGACGCAAAACAGATTCGACAATTGCGAGGTGAGCCGGAGGACGAGTTCAAACCAGCACACGAGACCTTCCCAAGTGACGCCACCACCCAGGACCTTCCCGACGATGTCAAGAGCATCAGCTGCATTCGAGTCCCGGGATTAGTCGACGGGTTGTTCCCCCAGTAATTGAGCGACTCGGAGCTACAGTCAGGAACAGATGTATTGCAGTGCATTGTCGACAGCGGGATGTGGAATGAGATCTTGCCGGTGATTTTAGCCTAGATGGGGGAGACGGTCATCAGCTTGGCCACCCGCACACCCAGCTTCAGATATAGTCTGATGTCAGTTTCTGCGCGAGTCGGGAATTGACAGATTGCTGGACTTCGTGCAACCATTAAGAATTTGGCAAGGGATTCGACTGAATGCCAGCCTCCGAGTGTGTAGGCATCGTCGTGGTAGCGGTCGAAGAACGGCTTGTGATCTATCTGCCGCTTTCGGCGATCATTTCGATGTTCTCATTTCCCATCACCTGCGTCCATTCTCGGCTCTCTGCAGGTTCTGCTACCGCCTCTGAAATGAATCAAACCAGAGCATCAATGTGCTTCTCGATGCGAAACCTCGACCATCGTCATATTCTGTACAGGCGAGCAGCGGAGAACAGGTATCGGAGGGACTCTAAGCTTTATTGTCAAGATGCGCCCCCACGATCTTCTTCACCTCGGGTCCACCTTCCCTATAATATCCACCACCTCATCCCACAGCTTGCTTCCGCCCTCTTCCCTGTTCACTCAACACGAAATCGCCTCACCTCCATTGGCTTCCCAGCCATGATAAACTCCCCATGCAAGTTTTCGGGATGGGTTGGCTCTCCACTGCAGCGAAGACGAGCTGGCGCGAACCCTCTTCGGCCGTGAATGCCAATAGCCACTGGATGAGGGACCCGATTGGGCGCAGGAACCAAGGAGCCTCGCGCGAGAGTTCCGTGGTGCACAGGCCGGGATTGACGGAGTTGACGACTATGGTGCGGGGAGCGAGTCGGCTAGCGAGAGCACGGACGAAAAAACACGTTGAGAACTGCGAGCTCCGGTCAATGAGACACCTGGTGTGGCGAAGGGTGCGTACGTTTCGTGACTGGGTATCTGCTTATCATGCCTCTGCAGCGCGAAATGTCAGGAAAGCACACATGAACGGAGCAGCGGCGCACCTTTTGCGAGTGTATTCTGCGCTCCCCAACGTTTCGATGATACCAGTCGAGCCATCCCACACGTGTTTGTCGATGTCGGCCCAGTAATGGGCCTCGCTCGAAACCACGACTATACGCGGAACCGTACCGTATTCCTTCGCGGTATTGACCATCATCGGGGAGCAAGCGAAGAGCGACGAGCGGGGTAGATAGGTTGGCCACCTGCAGGCTGAAGACGATGTCATTGCCTCGGGTCCCTCAAGCAATCGAACTCTGACATACCTTCCTTCAAAGCCATCCTTCGTGCCCTGATAATTCATCGGAATCATCGCCGCGTTCGCCACGAGAATATCCAGACGACCACCTTTCTTCCTCGAACTTGTCTGCAAAGCGCTTGACGGACGCAAAGTCGGCGAGGTCCACGATCCAGAGCTCCAGTGAGTTGCGGTACTTTGTCTCCGCCTTGATCTCTGTTCTCAAGGACATAGTCAGCGACTGAATCCCACGAAGGGTTACTGCTACGCACTTTCGATGGCGGCCCTGCCCGCGCCCTTCACTTCGACAGGCGAGGATAAGCCTTCCAGCATCCATTCGGGTAAAGTGCATCGCAGCTTCCAAACCAAGACCGGTATTCGCGCCCAGGACCACGACGGTCTTACCGGTCAGGTTCGCCTCGACCACCGGTGCCTGCTTCTTACGCTGGTAGCCAATCCACTGGAGGATGCTGAGCTTCATCGTGCAGAGTTGCTGGATTGATCGGCGCGAGAACTACCGTAAAGCCCAGCTCGAATTTAACCAGCGACATCCCCGGTACGGTCGGGATATCTGGAGTAGGATTATGCTGGTTGTCGCCGCAACTTGTCGGTTGTTTCGCGGCCAGACGCGGTCACGAACGGCTGAAGTTCGGCGTGATTGTCATAGCGATTGACGAAGAGCAAACGGCTATCAACGGCTGATCTGAATGACGAGAGCAGTCATGCGCTGACAAAGGATTTCCCGGGATCTTCGGACTCGCTTATTGACACTGGTTATAAGAGGAACGCGCTGGAAACTAGAGATCCAACAACACCAGCATCCAATCGACATGTCTCTCCCCACATTTGGTTTTTCCACCACGTCCGACGAAGTAGTCGATGCGCTCTCTAGCGAGATTGCTGGCAAGAACGGCGAGTGAAGCGCGTCATTTTTATACCTCAGGTGCTAATTCCTCGCAGTTTCTGGTCACTGGAACTTCTCTCAATGGTATTGGCTTCGACACCGCTCGCTCGATTGCGAAATACGCTGGCCTCGTCATCATAACCGGTTACAACGCGGAGAGACTTCAGCTCTCCGCAGAGGCCATCCTCAAGGACGTTCCGACTGCCAACATTCGCCACTCTCGTACTCGACCTCTCGTCTCTGGCTGCGGTTCGCAAGGCTGCTCAAGAGGTCAACGCCTACTCCGAACCACTCCACGTACGCAGTTGCTCTCGCTGTTTCCAAACACAAGGCCAACTCCCCACAGGTCCTCATCCACAACGCCGCCGACAGCAGCGGTATCTACTGCATCACAGCCGACGATATCGAACGCCAAATGGCCGTCGCTCATGTCAGCCCCTTCCTTCTCACCAAGCTCCTACTCCCAAAACTCTTTGCTTCGACAACCACCTCGTGGCTTCCGCGCGTGGTCCTTGTCTCCTCCGAGGCGCAGGCCTTGGGGCCCGGCATAGACTTTTCAACACTGCGCAAACCTGCTGCCGGCTCGGCGCAAGAGACAAATATGTTTGCGCGCTACCACGAGGTCAAGTCTGCGAACGTTCTCTTGGCGCTGGGGCTCGCAAAGCGCGGGGAGAGGAAGCTGCGCGCGTATAGTTTGCATCCCGGTGGTTCGTCGTACTCCTTCCTTCACATTTTGAATGCAAACTCACTCGCGTACGCTAGTCATCTTCACGAACGTCCACACCAAGGAAGCCGTGATTCCCGTCTTAAAGGCCGTCGGCGAGTCTCTGTCTTAATCGAGTCTGATTAGGTGTCTGATATTTCCAATTTGCAGGGAATCTAAAGGAAGACGGCCAGCCAAACCTTGAGAGTGCCAAGTGGAAGACGATTCCTCAAGGCGCCGCGACGTATGTGCATCCTCATTAACAGGATTCAATTCAAACTCTCCATTAGAACTGTTGTAGCTGCATTTGATCCTCGCCTCAACGGTTCGTCTTTCTTCTCCGATAGAGTGTCCGCTTGACTCATTTCGCAGACACATCCGGTTCGTATCTCGTCGATTGTGTCGAGGCCAATAGTCAGCGAACCGCAATTAACTCTGATCCCGTACGTCCCAGTGTGTTTTAGACGAATCCAGTCGCTGAACATCATGGTTGCGGATTACAGGCCAACGCGGAGAAGCTTTGGAAGTTGACGGAGGAGATCCTGGGGGAGGAGTTTGTTATTTAGGTCAAACCTAGAGCGACATCGAAATGATTCCACTTCTGTTGTCAAATGTTGGCGTTCTTTTTGGTCCCGGTAAAACTCGACTGATCGCACCGGATTGACACGATATCAAACGATTAGGTAATCTATCGTGTTCCTCCTTTCTCCTTCATGTCGCTGCCATTGCACACACTCTCTCCGTCCATGGATCGTCCGCAAGGCGCTTGACGGACGCAAAGTCGGCGATGTCCACGATCCAGAGCTCTGTAAGTTGTGGTACTGTGTCTCCGCCTCGATTGAGAGACTGAACTAGTAGCACGAAGGGCTCGTTACGCATGAACCTGAATCCACATGACTTGGCGATGAGTAAGGACCTTGGGCGCCGTCAGGGACGCTTCCATCGCTGATAAATAGGATGAGTGAGCAGGAAAGATGGATGAGAAAGCAGAAAGGGTGAGAGAATGTTGCCGGCTAACCGTTAGCAGTTATTCTTCAGGAATGAGCGGGCTATACACCGCAGCAAGGGTGCGTATCGACCCGGTCCCGCGTGTGCTCACCCCTCGCACGGAAAATTCCGACCTCACATCCCAGAAAGCAGCGAACAAGCGAGGTGCAGCAGCACCACACGAGTATATAACATCCCTCCCCGGCAGTTCTGGCCATTGTCCAATGTGACGAGAGCGGTCATCCGCAGACAGCGGCCATCCGCGCTGACTCCCAGAGGACGCTGACGAAGCCTGAGGAAGCTGATTAACAGATGGCGCCGTGACAGTTATAGAAAGCGCTGGAAAACTAGAGATTAAACCGCACAGAACATCCAATCAACATGTCTCTCCCCACATTTGGTTTTTCCACCACCTCCGACGAAGTAGTTGATGGGCTCTCTAGCGAGATTGCTGGCAAGAACGGCGAGTGCCAGTCGAACGCGTCATTGTTTGTACCACAGGTGCTAATTCCTCGCAGTTCTGGTCACTGGAACTTCCCTCGATGGTATTGGCTTCGACACCGCTCGCTCGATTGCGAAATACGCTGGGCTCGTCGTCATCACCGGTTACAACGCGGAGAGACTTCAGCTCTCGGCGGATGCAATCCGCAAGGAAGTTCCCACTGCGAACATCCGCACTCTCGTACTCGACCTCTCGTCTCTCGCTGCAGTTCGCAAAGCTGCTGCAGAGGTCAACGCGTACCCCGAGCCGCTACATGTGCGTATTTCGTTCTCGATGCTCTCTAACACGATGCTGACCATCCACAGGTCCTGATCCACAATGCGGCCGACACCAGCGGCGTCTACTCTATCACTGCCGACGATATCGAAGGTCAAATGGCTATCGACCATGTCAGCCCGTTCCTCCTCAGCAAGCTCCTTCTTCCCAAACTCCTGGCTTCCAAATCTGCTTCGCCGACCTGGCTCCCGCGTATCGTCCTTGTCTCCTCCGAAATGCAGGGTATGGGCCCCGGCATAGACTTTTCCGCGCTGCGCAAACCTGCTCCCGGCTCGGCGCAAGAAACAGACTTCTTTTTGCGCTACCACGAGGCCAAGTCCGCGAACGTCCTCTTGGCGCTGGAGCTCGCAAAGCGCGGGAAGGGGAAACTCCGGGCGTATAGTTTGCATCCCGGTGGTGTGTCGTACTCTTTCCTTGAGTGCCAGAATGTGAACTCACTCGCAAAATGATCATGCGCTAGTCATCTTCACGAACATCCACACCAAGGAAGCGGCAATTCCCGTCTTAAAGGCCGGCGGCGAGTCTATATCTTAATTGAGTGTGATGAGGTGTCTGATAGTGCCTAATTTGCAGGGACTCTAAACGAAGACGGCCAGCCAAACCTTGAGATCGCCAAATGGAAGACGATTCCGCAAGGCGCCGCGACGTACGTGCATTATGAGTATTCTTATCATGTCCAATTCAACGCTCCATTAGAACCGTCGTGGCTGCATTTGATCCTCGCCTCAACGGTTCGTCCTTCCTTCTCCGATAGAATCTCCGCTTGGCTCATTCGCAGACAAATCTGGCTCCTACCTCATCGATTGTGTCGAGGCCAACAGTCAACGGACCGCAATTAACTCTGATCCCGTACGTTTTAGTGTTTTCGGACGGATCCAGTGGCTGAACATCATGGTTGTGGATTACAGGCCAACGCGGAGAAGCTTTGGAAGTTGACGGAGGAGATCCTGGAGGAAGAGTTTGTTATTTAGGCAGAGCTCAGAGGGACGCAAGCTGTTGATCAACTTGCGAACGACATCGAAATTACGAGTACTTGCTACTCGTCCATCAAACAGTTGACAGGGCGTTTTCAAGTGCTCGTTCCGACCCCTGTAACGTTTCTAAACTGCAATTTAGCCCTATTGGGAAGTGACCTCCGGTTCGTTACGCGTCTTCCGCGTTGGCCCGCCGGCGGTTCGAACCTCAGTGGTGCCTTTTTTCAGCAAACATAAATAGATCTAGAAGAAGAGTCCTGCTGGCAGAGGTATACAGACAAACTTCAAATCCCAAGGTTGAGGTGATGTTGCAAGCTGAATGCAGCCGGATTAGAAGCAGAAGACCGAAGCAGAAGACCGCCGCCTCAACAAGTTCCATCGCGCAGGGTGTTACTTACTTTCTTTCAGGCTGTTTAAGCCGCACTTGCAAAAGAAAAATTGAAAGGAGCCACTGCTTCAAACCCTGAAATTGTTCCTCAGCCAACTTGCGTCTAGCCTTCGCGAAACAAATCTAGTGAGTCTTGCCTGTCCTCCGTAATCAAGCCAGCCGGAACTCATGTAGGGAAACTTGATTAGACTTTGGTATCTTTGGGAAGTGGAATGCCTGTATTGTATCCATCGGAATACTTAAGCGGGAAATGTCACATAGTTTGAGCTTGGGATATTTATGCACACTTCCTCCCATCCTAATTAGGCATTGGAACACGTAGAGTTGCATTGTGGTAGCCAGCGACCCCCTGCCAATCATGACACGTGACTTTGTTGATGCTGTCACCTCTGTGACTCTCCTGTCCTCCACTCCGTGAGTCCCATCCCCCCACCCGTCTCTCCCGTTCGTACCACACAACTGCCCCCACAACACATTAAGTTCATTCCTATCGACCATATTAATGTCTTGCCCGCGTTCCAGCGCCAACGGGACGACAATGGTCAAGACGACAAGTACGCACCCTGCGTAGGGCTCTAAATCGTACCCGTAAATATATGGTTGTACAGGGCCATAAATACGGTACGGGTCCCGTACCGTACTGGCAATGTGGCGCAACTCGACAATATGGGGTACGGGCTCAGACGGTAAGGGTTCAACCTGTATTACGGGCCTCCGACATAATATGCTCCGGTTTGACGTATCCCGGGTGTGCAAGGTGTCAGAGAGGCCAATGAAGGTACACCAGGTTCCTATCCAATAGTTTAGAGTTATTCTGACCGCCAAACCAGGCCAGTAACCCACCTGATTAACCGTAAAACACCCGTATACGGTACGGTTCTTGGTGTACGGATCCCGTACTGTCGCCGAGTCTTGAACACGGATGTACTGTACGGGTGGGCCCGTCCCGTTGCGAAATACAGCCGTATTTGCGACAGCCGTAACCGTATATGGGACGGTTTAGAGCCCTAACCCTGCGATCCCGGGTGCTTATCTGGCGACATGGTAGTCCTCCGGTGTCTGGTACGTGCTCATATCATGCCCTTGTAGCTTCATGCTGATGTCGCATGCTGCCTGGAAACAGATCTCGTTACCGTGCACATCCCGACGACTTGTCCATCATTCCCTTCGGCATCTGTGTGCCTACGAATCAGAGTATCATTGCCTCCTCCATACGCTGCAGTCACTCCAACTCGTCATGGATCTCAATCAAGACACCACCAGATGCGGAGAACAGGCACGGTGACGGTGGGTTGCAGTTGTTGCCTTGTTTCTCTCCATTGCTATTCCATAGACACAATGCCGCCCATAACTGTCGCCATGCCGTCGCCGAAGGAAGGAAGGCAAACGGGAGCAGGGTCTAGGTTGGCAGAGTCGGCGGTGCGGTGCGCTGGATTGCGTGTAAGGCAGGCATTTCTACCTTGTCCCTCACCCTGATGCCGCACTAATATCACCCCATCCCCATCTCGTCCCAGCCTCACGTTCGATTTCACCCATACCCGCTTCTCCGCTGTCTTCGCTTTCACACTCGCTCGGACACGACCATCCTGCTCCGTCCCATCGTTTGCATTTGCATTTGCACCTGCACCTGCACCCCCTCCAGCACAATGCCACCCAACGCCACCCATTGTCCTACGTCACCAGCGTACACCTCGATGGCTGCGGACAGGATCCAGACGCGTCTGGACGCGCTCCAGACATGCTCCAGAACACTCTAGCCTCCTCCATTGCCCTCGCGTCGCGTCAACGGAGTCAGCATCAAACTGTCACGTGCACGTGGTCTGGGCAAACCTCGCAAATCTGCATGCTCGGGTGGTTTCAAGCATCTACGCTGCGCCCGCCTGTCAACAGTTAATATTCTTTGCAGAGCTAGGCTAAATGCAAGATTCCAGACTCACCGTGGACACTCTCACGGGAATGCCTGTACGGCGAAGATAGCGAGACCGCTGATAAGCCGCTTTACGGAGTAGGCGTGGAAGGGCAACCTTTTCGCGCTTATTCGGTGCGCACATCATAGAACTAGTATGAGCCCGAATAGCTAGTTGGGAGATATCTGCAACAGTGAATAAGGTCTGCAATGGGGTTGACGACCCGCGGCACATTCCAAGTTCACTGTCTACACATACCAGCAGAGCCCACAAGCCTGGACCTATCCAATCTGGTGCAAAACACTCAAAGGGATAAACACCGAATAAGACCTGGCAGTCTCGGAATAACCGTTTGCTATTCGGACTTGTGATGAGATGGCGGGGAGACACGGACCGGACCTAATCGGACCAAGGAAACCCGAATCAGAGCCAAGAGGGACAAGCCGTCGGATGCCGAAGATTACAAGACCCAAGTGACTACAAAATGATCCTGGTGACCTTATCCGGAAAACAAGTGAAGGCAATAACTTCGGAACTACTGGACGTTTTGGGACGAATCGCATATGCACGGAAAGCTACGAACGAGGGCTATCCACTGGCACCAAGGGCAGAGCTGCTAATCGAACAACTGAAGAAACATCATACCGAATAACGACAATCACAATTCGGATCAGGGATCTGCGTACGAATATGACTCGAGGGGCGATCCATCATAATATTTACTACTCGGATATGACACAGACAAGGGTATATAAGTAGGATTTTTGGTATACTGTAGCCACGGAATCACCCACCTATTGAGGCCGCGATCTGGGGTTTAGCTAAGCTACAAACTGCAAAGGCTACAACTTTAAATCGGATTTGGATTGTGTGAACTGAGCAAAGTGTTATTCGGACATCAAGATATCGAAGTGTTTGACAAGAATAGTGATTAGTGATTTAGGATTTAGGAACCAGGACAGAATAAGGAAGACAGAAGAACAAGAACTTGGAAGAATACCGATTAAGGAACTAGGACATCGTATTTGGCCGCCCCATCAAGGCTCGTCGATAGTACGTCTTACGTGCGCGTTACAAACTCTCGAAACTACCTACCCTGCACCCCCACCAAAGGCCCTGTACCCAGGGTTCTGAACTCGCTAGTGTCTATTAGCTATTTGATTGGATTTGTGTTTATTCGGTTTCACTCCCTTACACCGATTTACGACGAGTTTGACCATTACAAGTCTTATTCAGAGTATAGAGGTTTTGGATATAGTGTTATTCGGTTTTCACAGGTTTGGTTTTGTAGTTAGTTCGCCAAGCACACACATCACCGCGCTACTCGCCTACCTTGGCTCTGATCCGACACTTGCCGATGAGATTCACAAGTGTTTGCGGTGCCGCCAAGCTGGATCGAATTCTGACCAATTCAGAACGAGAGGGAGAGGAGGAAGCACAGGCAAATCGCAGGTGCGATGACGATGCTGATGTTCCTCTGGAGCAGGTCACTCAGGCTGCGTTGGACTCAGATGCGGCTGATAGGGAGTATCGGCAGGCAAGCGATGCGGATGGACTGGAGTCAGCAAACAATTTGGAGGATATTACGGCCTATGAAGAGTAGAGGCATTTGGAGGCGCTATTTACGATTTTTTGAGCCATTTTCGAGACGAAAAAAGCCTATTTTGCGAACCATTTGAGGAGTGAAACACTGGGTGTGTTATGTGTCATGTTATTGAAACGAAACAGCACTGCGTTATGTGTTATGTTTCACCCCCTACAGAATTGTACAGTAGACCAAAAAGCGGCTTATCATCATCCTCTTCTGCTGGACCATCCTCTTCTCTGTTGCCTTTTAACGGAAAGTCCTAGCTTATCCCGGCTGATAGAAACTCTACATTCAAGTATTTACACAAGTATGTACACAAGACGTGGATGTATAAAAAAATGGTGCCTCTACGGGTTAGCCTCTCGAAAATCATATCTCCTGTTATATGTTCACCTTGAGCTTCAAATACCGTAGCAAGGCACGTGTCTCCCTCTAGTTGCCATACAGTCCACCCTGAGCATTGACGTCGGGACCTTTCTTAAGCAGAAGTTACATAATGTCAGTGTGGCCACTCTCAGACGCCGTCTGCAAGACATTGCCATAGTATCCACCCTGAGCATTGATGTCGCCACCGTAAGCAAGTAGAAGCTGCACAAGCTGGGTGTCACTGCCATTGGAGGCCGCCTGCAAGGCATTGCCACAGCATCCACCCTGAGCATTGACGTCAGCACCATTCTCAAGCAGAAGTTGCACAACCTCAGTGCGGCCGCTGTCAGATGCCGCCTGCAAGGCATTGCCGTAGTATCCACCCTGAGCATTGATGTCGGCACCGTATGCAAGCAGAAGCTGCACAAGCTCGGTGTGGCCGCCGTTGGAGGCCGCCTGCAAGGCATTGCCACAGTATCCACCCTGAGCATTGACGTCGGCACCGTACTCAAGCAGAAGCTGCACAAGCTCGGTGTCGCCACTGCTGGATGCCATGTTCAAGGCATTGCCATAGTGTCCACCCTGAGCATTGATGTCGGCACCGTATGCAAGCAGAAGCTGCACAAGCTCGGTGTGGCCGCTGTCAGACACCGCCTGCAAGGCATTGCCATGTTGTCCACCCTGAGCATTGACGTCGGCACCGTTCTCAAGCAGAAGATGTATCATCTCAGTGTGGCCTCTGTAGGATGCTGCCTGCAAGGCATTGCCGTATTCTCCACTGTCAGCATTGATGTCGGCACCGTATGCAAGCAGAAGCTGCACAAGCTCGGTGTGGCCACCATTGGAGGCTGCCTGCAAGGCATTGCCACAGTATCCACCCTGAGCATTGACGTCGGCACCGTACTCAAGCAGAAGCTGCAGAACCTCAGTGTGGCCGCTGTCAGATGCTGCCTGCAAGGCATTGCCGTAGTATCCACCCTGAGCATTGATGTCAGCACCGTATGCAAGCAGAAGCTGCACAAGCTCGGTGTGGCCGCCGTTGGAGGCTGCCTGCAAGGCATTGCCACAGTATCCACCCTGAGCATTGACGTCAGCACTGTACTCAAGCAGAAGCTGCACAAGCTCGGTGTCACCACTGCTGGACGCCATGTGCAAGGCATTGCCATGTTGTCCACCCTGAGCATTGATGTCAGCACCATTCTCAAGCAGAAGTTGCACAACCTCAGTGTGGGCCGCTGTCAGATGCCGCCTGCAAGGCATTGCCGTAGTATCCACCCTGAGCATTGATGTCGCCACCGTATGTAAGCAGAAGCTGCACAAGCTCAGTGTGGCTGCCGTTGGAGGCCGCCTGCAGGGCATTGCCACAGTATCCACCCTGAGCATTGACATCGGCACCATTCTCAAGCAGAAGCTGCACAAGCTTGGTGTGGCCGCCGTCAGACGCCCCCTGCAAGGCATTGCCGTAGTGTCCACCCTGAGCATTGATGTCGGCACCGTATGCAAGCAGAAGCTGCACAAGGTTGGTGTGGCCGCTGCTGGAAGCTGCCTGCAAGGCATTGCCGTAGTGTCCACCCTGAGCATTGATGTCAGCACCTTTCTCAAGCAGAAGCTGCACAAGCTCAGTGTGGCCCCTGTTTGATGCCGCCTGCAAGGCATTGCCATATTCGCCACCCTGAGCATTGACATTGGCACCTTCCTCAAGCAGAAGCCGCACAAGCTCAGTGTGGCCGCTGTCAGACGCCGCCTGCAAGGCATTGCCGTAGTGTCCACCCTGAGCATTGACGTCAGCACCTTTCTCAAGCAGAAGCTGCACAAGCTCGGTGTGGCCGCTGTCAGACACCGCCTGCAAGGCATTGCCATGTTGTCCACCCTGAGCATTGACGTCGGCACCGTTCTCAAGCAGAAGATGTATCATCTCAGTGTGGCCTCTGTAGAATGCTGCCTGCAAGGCATTGCCGTATTCTCCACTGTCAGCATTGATGTCGGCACCTTTCTCCAACAGAAATTGCACTCCCTCAGTGTATCCCATGTAAGAGCAGATATTACAGGGGGAGCAATGCTTGTCGTGACCAATCTACGAAAGATAAACTTGAATGACGATCACCTTTGTGCAGATGATTCAAGGCAATGTATTGGCTGCTCCCAGGCTCTAACAATTGCATGGCTGAGGCAGACAGGATGGCTCGGTCATGGCAGTGCAACAGATGATAGCACCAATACTGAGCTGCATATACAGCCAGTGGATGGTCTGGCAGCGTTTCACTATTCAGGGGGTGCTCACTAAAGTGGAGAAGGTAGCCTATGCACGTCTGTGCAATCATGGTATGTGAAAGATTCTCTCTGACATTCCAGTTGAATGTAGTTGACAGTCGTCCTGACACAATATAATCTTTGACTGATGCATGAGCCAACCTTACAAAGGATGGCCGACTCTCATCATGAGCATATATGACGAGTCCCTCCAACCATTCAAGAACCCCCGTTGCACTACCACGTAGATTGGGCTCAAATTTGTATGTGTCCAAGTTGGAGAAATTAGACGCCAGAGCATCATTGAGCTCATCTAGAGTAACTGGTTGGCCAGCAAAGACAAGCCATAGCAGAAGTCTTTCAACATAGACCAGGTCATCGGCACTGACTTCTTGCAGGAAACGGTCATAGACTCCATACAGGTCACCTGGGAGATTGGTGAGTGCCCTGTCTAGTCTGCTTGGCAATTTGCAGCGGGAAAGTTCAACAAGAAGACAAGCTGCCAGGCGAAACCTAGAAGGAGAGTTAGTATGAACATCATGTTCAAGGAGAAGGAAGACACTTGCATTCCGTTACTCCTATGCACAACTTTCTCTGCAATATAGTCTGCACGATGTGCCCACTGTTTTAAGGTATGCTTGGTCTGGAGTTCACTATCAACAAAGAGTTTGATGTCCTTCTGCGTTGTATCAACCTCAAGGGCAATACATCCTATGTTCTTGAAGTGCCTTGTAAATATGTCTCGGGATTGGCTGGTAAAGAGTAGGTGCAACGGGCTTTTGGCCCAGCCTTGGAAGAAAGAGATAAGCTCAACAAGGGCTTGATGTTCAGCATCTTCAGACTCATCCAGTGCATCAAGGACAATATAGGTACGGCCAAGTGCCAAGAGTAGTTTTTCAAGGACATTCTGGAGATCCTGATAGGTTGGTAGTACCTGGCCCATTGATTTGCTGTACAGGTCATCCAGAGCCTGATAAGGATGCGGATAGAGGGATTGAGCAGAGAGCTGCAAAAGGATGCACCGAAGTGCAACTTCTACAGATTGCCTTTTCTTGTCTCCAATATCAAAGTAAAAATATGCAACAGCAGGAGTGTTTGGTTTGGGAATCAGATGGTTATCCCTGAAGAGTTTGTTGATTATTGTAGAGCTGTCATTCATAAAATTATCAAGCCCAAATGCATGAAGCATAGTGAGAGTAGACAGTACCTGAGGACACTCTTTCCACTACCAGCTGCCATCGAGTTATATTCTGTGCTGCTGGTGCTAGGAGAATCTTACATTGTCCCTGAATCCATAAAGATCCCGGATTGTCTTGCCAGTTGATGAACTGGTCACCATCCAAGAGCCAACACCCTGTACCTTCATGATGCAACTTTAGGGTTGCATTTTGCTTCTCTCTCATGTCAGGAGGTAATTGCAGCCATTTCTGAAGCTTGTCTTCAAGGCTAAAGTCATATCAGCTTTAAGTAAATATGCTGATGAGCTGCAACTGACACTGCATCATAAACCTTGTCTAATGTTGCTGTGGTCTCGTTGTGCATTAATGGCAAGGTCCAACAAGCGGTTGGTCTATATATCAGGTAGGTGCCATATAGTGCTTGTGTATATAGTACTTGCCTTGAACCTGTCCGCAAATGAAGTGAGCTCTTGACTGAGCGCACTCAATTCACTTTCTAGATCATTTCGGGCCCAGAGTCGGAAAACTTGCTTGCGGCCATCAAAGACAGTGATACTTGCATAAACCTTCTGCACCAGTCTGTAGGTTATTCAATGAGGCAGCAAAACAACACAAGGAATAAGAAGGTTACCCAGTGTATGTCACAACATCTGCCTTGAGACGCCCAATAAGGTCAACATGATTCATCTCCTCAAGACACAAGATGGTGCCGCAGAGATCCGTTGTGACATCCGTTATATGAGTAAGCAGTATGTCCCTTTTCTTGTGTATGTCCTTTGTTTCCTACACCAATAACATTTAACTAATTAATGAGTGGAAAACCAAAAACTATTCAATGTACCTTGTATGCTTGCAGAATCTCGGACAGAAGTGAAGCAGCGGGCACAGTAAGGTGGACCTTCTGAGCAGCATTTGCAACCTTCTCAACAAGGTGGAGCGCAGAGGTGAGGTTGCTGATTACTGAGTCCTTTGATCTTGTGGCGCCAATGGATAGATTATTTGCCGATGGGATTTTCCTACCCTCTTGTCTCATCTGTTGATCACTGGCTAGGGCTGTGAAGTTGGAGTGATGTTGGATATGTGATTTCTCAAGACAACATACCATCTTGTCTCAGCTTTGCCCTGGCTAGCGACATACAAATTTTTAAGCAGAAGGGATGAGTTGTATGGATAACATACAGAGCTGGTGGATATCTCCCACATCAAGTGCCCTATTGAGCATGTCGTTCATCCCAATATGCTTTGACACAGCCTGCTGAAAGGCCAGAACAAGCTCAATGTTTCCTCGTTGTGCCTCAAGATGGTCAAATAGTTTCCCGGCCTTGTCGAAATCATTGTTGTCGTAAAGGAGATGCCCACGGACAGAAGGACTGAGCACAGCATACATTTCTTGGATTATGTCGCCAATGCTTCCAGCTAGGGCTTCTTGGACCTCGGATCGCGCATATGACTGGTCAAAAATGTCCCAGAACCAGCTGTAAGGCATCAATGGCCATACCTGCCAGTTTGATAGGAAGCACACCTTCCCGTCGAGTCCATGTGTTGCAAACCCAGCTGCGAGGCGCGGGACATGGTGGTGCGAAGGAGACGAGCGAGGGAAGATCGCACAGCTGTCTGCGCCAATTTAGCACTGCCTTGGGGCCTCCCGAGATGATTGCCTTCAAGTTCCGATATCATCGGGGCATTCTTGATGTAGCTGAGGACTGGCCGGTGGGCATCATGGAGTCGTCAAAACCTGAGCAAAGCGTAGCCCTCCCTTTACGAGTACTTGCTACTCGTCCATCAAACCGTTGACAGGGCAGTTTCGAGTGCTCGTTCCGACCCCTGTAATGTTTCTAAACTGCAATTTAGCCTCATTGGGAAGCGCGTCTTCTGCGTTGACCCGCCGGCGGTTCGAATCTCAGTCGTGCCTTTTTTAAAAAAGTAAACATAAATAGATCTAGAAGGGTCACAGTCTTGCTGGTGGAGGTACAGTCACAGCGAGAATGTAGTCCTCATCAATGCGTGATGACCCGATTTGGATGAGGACTACATTCTCGCCGCGACTGTATATAGGCATCGATGACACAAACTTCAAGTCCTGAGGTCGAGAACCAAGATGTCAGGCGAACACAGAGGTGATGTTTCAAGCTCAGATTAGAAGCAGATGACCGCTCACTGTGGGAAGCCCGTTGGGAAACACCTCAGGGTCCATAGGGTTGTGTAAGTTACATGCTTACAATTTCTTACATTGTAACTTACAATGGCCTCCTCCAGGTCTACTAACTTACGCATGTAACTTACAAATGATCATGTGATGTAAGTTACACTGTAAGTACCCCCGTGTAAGTATTGTAAGTTTTAAATTTACATGCAAGTTACATCCGCAGACACCTTGCCGCCCAGTCAGACTCCACATTCATCTGAGTTGCTCCAATAATCCATGTCTTAGTCTGCCCAGGGGTGCCAGTCAACAAGGGCAGTTCTATGGTTGCTGGGAGAGGTGCAGGGACTGCTCTCTAGGACGGTGTACAAACTTACAAGCTTACATCGACTCCTTCGGCAGGGGTGTAAGTTACACCGTAACTTACGTGTGACTTACAGACATTACTTACACATGTAAGTTTGCATCCACTAACTTACTCAACCCTACTCAGGGAGGTGATGAGGTGTGTTCGAACAGTTCACTGTAGGGTTTAATAGGCATTTATCCCAGTACTATAGACGACAAGTCGTGCCGCAAGTCCATCCACCTTCAACATCTCTCCCGAGTCCCAGTCCATCTCCGCCAACCAAGTCCAACTCGTCAGTCGTCGTCGTCGCCAGCTGGTGCAGCGTGATGCGTATGGATGGCTTGGGGTGGTGAGCATAAAGTCTACAGCCACGGTTGGAGTCGTACGGTGATGGCAAGTCATCCGAAGCAGGTGCGTGCCACTCATGAGGAGCCGCACGTCGAGTCTATGCTGAGCAGCGTACCGAATGAAGTGGCAGTAGTCAGGCCGCGTGCGCGCTGGTTGAATAAATCCGGAGTGCGACTGAATCAGCGCAAAGTCTTCGATCAGAGCGGTTCTTACCGTGAACAGATTAGAATGCAGTCAGCGCCGGCGTGAAGGCAATTGAACATGACCTGTCGATTTACATCAGCGTGGAGTGATGAGAGCATGGAAACATGTACCTTAAAGAAAGCGCGCGCAGCGCGAAAGAGGCTCAGAGGGCCTCGGATGAAGGTTAGAGCATGCATTTAAATGTGGGTGGCCACAGCAAATCCATCAGCGTGAAATACACGACATAGGGAAATCGAAACATAGATTCATCTTCGACAGGGCCATATAGCTCCTCAAGATCTTGAAGCATGCGGGCGCGGGAGAGCGGGTCATCTGCTCCAGCGTCCTCGTCGAAGCCAGCGTAGTCGTTCTGCTCAGGCCCCAGTTCTGACTCTAGATCTGCACTCGTCGTCGGAGAGCCCGGAATCATCAACGGCTAGCACCTCGCCAGCGGTAAGATCACCGAGTGCAGCAAGCAGCTGAGCCATCCGAGTCTGCGGAGGATGCCGGAAGTAGACGGTGGGTTGCTGAAGGTACTAGGTGAGATAAGGATGGTGGCTTATTGCTGATCTTCCTGTAGTCAACTTGGCGCGTCTTGCGTGTGAATGGAACTTGAAGGTGCCTGTCGATGCACCGGCAAGCTGACTGCGATGGTCGACGTTTGTTGCGTTTGGACACCGACGAGCACGAGCCATGCCAAAGGGCTCAGAAGTGAGGTTGGAGTTTGGAAGGGTGCCGGCGCTTGTTGTGTGTTTGGGCGGATGGCGGTTAAGCGCAAGCATGAGCAGTCTACATCAGGAAACACGTTCCCAGCACGTGTATTCGGACATCATGATGTCGGTGTACATTTCGGTCGTAAGTAACTGCAATCGTATGCTTCACTGCCCGGCGAGTACTCGTGTCTGCCATGCAAAGCAATGGCCTCACCCCCAAGTATATTAATGAATTCCTTTCTCAACCGTTCAAGTTGCCGTCCTTTTTTGGGGTTTAACTTGACTGATTGCAGCGGATTGACACGAAATCAAACAATTAGGTAATACTTCCTTCTTTCTCCTCCGTCATGTCGTAGCAATTGCACTCTCTCCGTCCATGGGTCGTTTCTCCCCGGCCAACATACCCATACCAATCCTCTTTGTGATCTTTTTTAAAGCCTCCCGTCCGCGCTCAACGGCGTCCTCTGCCAGTGAAACTTCAAGAGACAATCAAGAGAACAACTTGGCTTTGCTCTCGACGGCACCGAGCCTGGATCCGCCCAAACACCAAGCTGGCCACATCTGTCGGATGAGCACCAGTCAACGCGTACCATTGCATCTCGATCTGCGAGGCAATCAATATTCCGTGCTTAGACATTCAGGCTTCCCAAGCACACATGTCAGTCCTCAGCTTAAGCTTTGGCCTCGCCCACGAATCAGGACTTTTTCCTAATCAGGCATCTGCACGACAATGGATGCGTCTACGGATGCCGTACCTGTGCTGGTGGCATATAAAGACGAAGCCGCGTAGGTGCTCGACCGTCAGCCTGCTCCCACTTCTTTGCTCTTCCTCTCCGGCTCTTGCTCTTCTGGTCATCGCCATGGATACCTTCAACCTCGACGCGTCTTCCGCCGGCGGAAGCGACGTTCATCAATTGTATTCGGGCATTAACGTGTGCGTTCCCGTCTATGCCACCGGGATACAACCCTTGGCTGACGCGTTTATAGCTCGACTTCTTACGATCCCTCTGTGTTATTTGACCAAGCTTCTTGGGATGGCGAACGAGATTTCGGTGCAATGCTCAGTAACTACGAGCAGCAGCGGTGCGTCGCTGATTCCACCCTTCTTCCCTCGTAACTGACGGATTGGTCTCGTAGCTTGTTCTATCCGCCTCCAGTACCACAAGTCGCACCGCACGCTCCCCGCCGTCCATCGGTCGAAGACGAGCTTGCTGCAGTACCCCATTCCCCCACTGGCTCAAGCGCCGCTCAATGGCTTGGGGAACTTCACGTTCGATAATCCCGATCCGTTCAATTCCCAGCATGCACCGGCTCCGCAGTATTTCAACGCCACTTCCAGCGGCGCGTCGACCCCTTCACTATACCCAAATGACAACGAGCTAGCCCGTCCTTCCTGGTTCCCAACGTCCTTCGCATTCCCGCATGCGTCACCAACCGACTATTCCACCGATTTTAACATTCCAAACTCGTCCGCCGGCCTACCGTCTCAAGAACCCTACGACGCTCGATCCCATCGCCCTTCCTGACCAGTTTTCGCCTCTTTGGCCCGGTTATGGGCAGCCCACGCTCGGTCCTGTATACTCCCCACTTGTCCCCGGTGACTACCTTTCGGCCACCGCACCCCAGCTTCCCTTTCCCATCTATGCCGATTCACACCACATGCCTATGCGCTATGCCACCAATACTCAACCACCTTATGCCCACTATCATATGACGGGGTCACCAGGGAACTATGAAAGGCGTTATTATCCCGCGGTAGCAGTCGAGCAAGCACAGGAGCCAAGTCAGTTTCAATTCGAGGAGTTTATCCAGCCAGCCCCGAGCGGCCGGCAAACGAGTCGGGCCTCGCCCACTTTCCTTCCATCCATACAAACCCCGCGCGTCCGCAGCGCGATCCTCCTCCACAAACCCACGAAAGGACCACCACCCCCGTAACAACTGTGGCTCTCGCCAAGCAGAGACTCGGTGATAAGGAGGCTCAAGGTTATTTACGCTCAGGCGAAGAACCTAGAAGCAATATCCGTTCCTTGTCTCTGGGATCAGTGCAACGAGGTCATCTGTGTGATGAGCCTCACGACACATCTGAGAGAGGTGCACGGGCTCCACCGGGATGGTAGTGTGCAGAGAACCACATGCCGCTGGGACGATGGATGTGTTTTGTCCGTCGAATCCGACCTTGCTGAAGGTGCAATCTCTCGCCCACCATATCAAGGGAACGCACTTGAAGGCAACCCACCCGAGTTGTACAGGGTGCGGTGAGTGTTTACTCGACCGGACGGACTTACGAGCCATTTGAAGCTGCTGCGAGGGAAGGAGGATTGAAGGAACAGTGCATCGTAGACTTGTAGTAATCGTAAGTAATCGCATACCGACCTGTATTGCTAGCGTTATATAACAGTACTGTATTATCTGTCTTGTTGTTAATCCGTTTATTGAGACTTCAGGTCGCCCACCTGGTCAAAGCGCCCCCGACATAAATGCGCACATTAGGCAGTGCCAACCGAGCTTTCACGCGAAGCTCAGCCATTTGAGTCAACACTGGGCCCGATCTCTGAACGTCTCTTGCCGCCACCCATGATAGGCAACCAAAATACGATGTCTTCGGCTGCTGGGAGCGCCGCAAGCCAGGAGAGCATGCTTTCCGCCACGAGAGAATCGGCCGTTGATGCTTACGCTTCGCACGCAATGGAGCGATGCAGAATCTCGAGTGCCTCCGCAGACTGTGCCCATGGGCAGTGTTGAGCGTGTATCCAAGGAAAGTGGAAGCGCCGTTCGTCTTGCCTGAGTACGAGGTCCAATCTCACGCGAGGACAGAGTACTCGGGCGACCCGCCAGATGGCGTAGATCGTCTAAGAAGGATTTGGTGTACGCCGGAGATCGCGTCGGGGCGATGAAGGAGAATTTGAAGTTCTGGACATTGGGGGGAAAGGTGAAGCCCGGGAACCAGTCCGTTAATGATGGCTCCCTTCTGGGCATATGTGTGGATTTGCGTGAGGCCCAGGATGAATAACGGCGGGCTAACAGCCGGCGATGGTGACAGCTGCTTCCCGCAGTAGCTAATTAGGGTGATGCGAGGATGGTTCACGAGGAACTGACGTAGGGCGGCAGGGTCGGGGAGGTTGTGTATGTAGACCTGCCGGAGTAAAGGCAGTTCCGCTTGTCGAAGGATCACGTTAAAGAGGGGCCTGCCAGGGTGCATGTCCCTAGCGATCTTGAAATGGCGCATCTTTGAGGCGTTATAGACGAGGAGGCTGCCATCATGGTCCTCTAGGCTGAGATGGACAGAGTAGAGCGTCTTTATCAGCGGGACGCGAGCGAGTCGACCGTCATGGCAGGTCGTCGTGGTGCGCAACAATGTATGCTCCACGACTTTGGATTTGAATGGATTCAGGAGACGACGCAGCTTTCTTTCAGGAGGAGGATTGAAGCGAGACTGTGGAATGTCCCAGTCCGCGATATCAGCCGCCCGGCAGGTGAAAGCAGTGTTCTGGGAGAATACGACGACCGGGCCTGGGTTGCGTCGTGCGGCATGGGAAAGCGCAGAGCACAGCAGGGACATGGCTTCGACGTGGAGATGGTGTCGAGGCTTGGATGAGTTGTCGAATGAGATCTTTATTTGGCGCAGATGAGGTGCGCGGAGCACCACTTGGTACAGATTCCCGAGCGGTCGCTGAATGTGGCTGCCAGCAAGAGACAAATCCATGACGAGTCTTTCCGTTGGAAGCGGCCGGGAAGGGGGGCGTAGATTGCGAGTGCGCGGAGATCACTCGGGAGTAGGGTGACGTGGCCTCGAAGGAGTTCTGGGAGCGTGAACCCCTCGCGAGATGCATGGCACCGAATGCAGAGCTCGTTGAGGCCGACGGAGACTTTGGCTAGCTCCAGGAGATCTTGGATGAAGGGAAGGAGATCATCCCACAGATCGAGGGGGAGGATTTCAAGCAGCGAACGCTGAGTTGGCGGGAGACTGTCGTGGTTCGTCATGAGATGGTTTGATAATTTGATTGACAGCGTGTACAGCTTCCTGTCAGTTTGCTGTCAGTTTCGATTGCTGTGTTGTTACTGCGCAGAGAAAGGAGCCGGATTTGTCCCGAAATGGAGTGGAAGAGAAGGAATCTTGATAGGCTCATTGACATTCGCCGTAGACTCGCAAGTAATCTCGTACCAAACTGTATTTGCTACTGGACTAGAACTTTAAATGGTAAACTCCTCCCCAATAATCTCCTCCGTCAACTTCCAGAGCTTCTTGGCGTTCTCCTGCCGGGGGATGAAAAGAATGAGCGACTATAACTGCCAAGTCCATGCACATACACGATCAGAACACGCAGCTGTGCGTTTATCGTTCGCCTCGACACCGTCGACGATGTAGGAGCCGGATTTATCTTTGGAAGTCAGTCATATGGAGGACGACGAAGGATCGAGGACGGCAGGGGACGGGTACTGACCATTGAGACGGGGATCGAACGCGGCTACGACGGTGCTGCGTAGGACGATCTATTAGTGAGATTCGCGAACAATGTGGATGCGCACGTTGCAGCGCCTTGAGGAATCGTCTTCCAGTCTCTACCCGTGGGGTTGGGCAGTCCATCCTCTGTGAGGGATCCTACGTATTGCGGAATCCGAGTCAAAAGGTTTCAAAATAAACACATAAAAAGTTGGGACGCACCCATAGCCTTCATGATGGGGACGACAGTCTCTCTTTTTTAAACGTGTTCGTGAAGATTACTATGAGAGTCGCTGGTTCTCAACACAACTGGGGGAAAACTGGAGAAGGCACTCGGACAAACGCACCACCGGGATGCAGACTATACGCGCGCAACTTTCCCTCCCCGCGTTTCGCAAGCTCCAGCGCCGTGAGGACGTTAGCAGCCTTCGCCTCGTGGTAGCGCAAAAAAAGGTTGGTCTCTTGCGCCGAGCCCGGCGCAGGCTTGCGCAATCCTGAGAAATCCAAGCCGGGGCCCATGGCATGCACCTCGGAGGAGACTATGACCACGCGTGGGAGCCACGAGGTGGTTGTCGAAGCAAAGAGTTTGGGGAGGAGAAGCTTGGTGAGGAGAAATGGGCTGACATGGTCGACGGCGATTTGTCCTTCGATGTCGTCGACGGTGATGGAGTAGACGCCGCTGGTGTCGGCCGCATTGTGGATTAGGACCTGCGACGGGGAGTTGGCATCGTGTTCGAGAGCATCGAGAACAAAATGCGCACATGGAGCGGCTCGGGGTAGGCATTGACCTTTGCAGCAGCTTTGCGAACCGCAGCGAGCGACGAGAGGTCGAGCACGAGGGTACGAATATTAGCGGTTGGAACGTCCTTGCGAATCGCATCCGCCGAGAGATGAAGTCTTTCTGGATTGTACCCAGTGATGACGACTAGCGCGGCATGTTTCGCAATCGAGCGAGCGGTGTCGAAGCCGATGCCGTTGAGGGAAGTGCCAGTGATGAGGACTGGGGGAGGCGAGATGAGTCTTAATTGGACTCGGACGCGGTTCACTCACCGTTCTTGCCAGAAATCTCGCTCGCAAGCGCATCGGCTACTTCGTCGCATGTGGTGGAAGAGCCAAAGGTAGGAAGAGACATGTCGATTGGATGGAGATTTGTTTTCGATTCATTTGCATCCCTTTTATATCCGCCAGGAAATGCCGACAGTCCCGGGATCTGCACCAGCGCCGGGACAGAGTACGTAGCTCACATTCGGCAGGTTACGGCAAGCTGCTTGCGTCAGTGACTGTTTCGTCAGCATGTACTGTCATCCATGGGACCCAGTGTTAATCTGTCAACTGCGAACGCCTTCGATGGCCTTCTTCCGAAACTCGATAGGTCGATAGAGGAGTGTATACAGTGTAGCCTGATGAAATTCCTGCTTTTCCTGCGTAGAATTGGCCGAGAAAAGACGCGAACGGCAAAGAACACCCCACACCCCTCCCCCCGCCAAGTGACCGTCAAAATTCAAAAGAG
>JARIHP010000265.1:0-28119 GCA_029282125.1 Mycena amicta
GCCGTTCCCTTCACCACACCCACAAGATCGTCGTCGTCGTCGTCTCTCCTCCTGGCAGCGAGCGAGCCGACCTACCTTGCCTACCACAATAAGTACTTGAAGCAACGTTGAACTATGAATGATTGCAGTTCCATAAGTCGCGGCATGACAAAAAGTTGCGGCATGACAAAAAGTTGCGGCATGAACAAAAAGTTGCGGCGAAGAAAAAGCTGCGGCACAAAACGTTGCGGCAGCGCACAAAAGTTACGGCAATGTGTTGCCGCTACTTTTTGACAAACTGTCGTAATATAGTAGCGGCATTGGCGAAAATCATCGATAAAGTAGCGGAACTGTCGAAAATGACAAGTGGGGGGATTTTAATTTTTCCCCGTTTCGAGCGCCATAGACTACGACCTCCCTCAATTGCCGCATTGCGGTGCGCAGGCACCCGTGTTGGGGTCGATGAAGAACTTGAAGGCTGCACCAAAAACTCGGTGCTGCCGCCCTGTTTCGAGGTGTTGTTTGTTACTCGTCAGAGGAGGAGAAAATATGGACTTACCTGTGGGGGACACGCATCCACCACGGCAGTCAGCCCCGTCTCGCAATTCTCGATGCTGAAATCGCTGGTCGCGGCGCCGGTGTTTTCCGCCGCAAAGTCGCATCTGAGGTTGGGAGTGCTAGTGGTGAAGCAGCGCGCAGCGGTATCGCTCGCGTTGATCTAGAGTAGGGGCGTAAGGATTAGAATGACGATGACGATGAGAAGCGTGGAGGAAGGAAGGTGCAACTGACGGGGAATGATCCCACGGAGCTGCAGAACGTGGTGATAAATGGCGCGCAATTTCCGCTGGCGCCGCTATCGTTACAGAAGATGTCGAGCTGCGCCGAGACGGTGCTGGACCCGATGAGTAGAGCCAGTGAGGCGATGGCGAAGAACTATATTGACGGGTTAGCACAGTACATTTGCATGTAGAGCGTACCTGGGAGTTAAACATATGCTGTTGGAGAGCTGGGGTTCCAGTAGAGGGTTCAGGGAGGCTTAAATACCCAGTTTTGTGGCAGAAGCTTTAACCCGGGGTAGACATGAATCAAGGAAAGTGAGCGTCACGAACCAGGGTAAGGCCTGAGATCAATCGATATATCAACCACAATGCTCATACAATCGCGCTAAACTTACCATTCGGCGCCGTGAAGAGCGCATCTTCGCGCATGGTTCAATGCACAAGGGAGGCCGTCGCTTACGCTCCGGCACATGAATCAGCGCAGTAAATTTTCAAAAGGCAAATCACAACCTGAATATCTGAAGCACGTACTCAAGGCCCCACGCAAACTGGAATAAATTGAGTGGTCGGTAATATTTCCATGCGGGCCGTGGATACAAAGGAAGTACTACTGACTAACCCGCCGACAGGGAAATATTCACTCCATCCCTCCTGCTCACCCATCGTAACTCCCATTACATTCCTCACTTGTCGGCGCTCTTGTACCTCACCCACGCATGGATCACTGGCTTCCACATTCACGTTCGGTTCGGTATCTCCAACCGGAGCCACCTTTCAAGCCCAACACGTACCGTACCCACCGCCATATGCCGCAGGTCCGCGATCCGTGCTCCTGGTCATCGAGCGCCGTGTCGAGTCCGAAACGGCGCTTTTCAAAGATTGTTGCGGATGGTGAGTGGCCGCGGAAGCGTGAGTAAGACGGAGACCGTCGTTAGTAGTGCGCGATACAGGATGGAGGGGTATGGCAATGTATGGGCTGGCCGCCATCGAGCACTGGGTTCAAGACAGCATTCGAAGAGCAAGAACAGAAAGGCAAACATACCATCTACAACGCCACACTCGAGTCCTGCGTGCTTGTCCCAATCCACAACACCGAACCACCCAATACTTGCTCGGTACCCACCAATCTGTATCGATCGGCCGGTCTTCCGACTCGCAGTGGACTCTAGTCGCGTCTCGTATTTCGGTGAGCCAGAGAAGCGCTGACGTCACGTCGTGCTAGGGTAGCAAGGTCATTGCAGCCGATGGAACCAAGGACGGAGACTCACGTTTGTGGCGCAGCCCGGTGGACATCGAGTGCATGGTGGGAAGAATGAAAGCGAGCGAGAAAAAGAAAAAGAAAGGCACACTGACAGTAAAAGCTCGCCCATCCGAGCCCATCCCTGTCGTATGCGTTCGTCCATGTCCGTTCGGCGTTCCGCGCTGGCGAATGCGAATACGAAGACGTGAGCGGGGTCGCAATGGGTGCCGTGTCGTTCTAGGGAAAGCGTGAGGTGAGACTCGGAGGAAGCTCCATCCGGAAACACAACGCACCTCAGTCGCGCTGCCGCAGACTTGGGGTTGTCCGAGTCATTTCACTCGAATCCCATCCTACAATCGGCTCCAGTGTCGTCCTTCGGGTCCGTTGAAGACCGGCGAGGGTGTGCGGGTTCAAAGGATTCGCGAGACGTCGATATGAATGGTAAACCGAAAGCGAGGCACGGCAAATGTCGATAGAAGAAATACATGACATAATGTCGACGCTGAAAGGTGCACATGAGTCGTTGCAACCGACGGGAGCAAGAAACGCACCTATGTAACCCTGCACGCTGTCCACTCAATCTCGACTCTGCGACTCTCGAGTCCCACCGGTCCCCCGTTCGCCCGTTCGACGCACGCTGGTCCCGGCTGTTGATTCAAGTTGTTGCATGGCTTGTTTGACGTTGGCGACAGATGTTGCATGAGACACCCGCAACTCGAAGCTGCGTAAGGCTTGCGTCGCGTGTCGGGAAGAAGATTGAGGCTTGAGCAAGATTGAAGCTCCGAGTCTTGACTTGGCTTGAGCTGCTTGCATCGCTTGCGTGGAGTTGAAGCGCAATGTCGCGCCATTGCAGTCGGCACCTCGGCGCATCTTGGAATAGAATGCGCCGCACTCGGCAGAACGAACGCGCGTCGCGAGACACGAATAGCTCGCAGAGGCCGAAATACGGCGAGTGGGGGTGTGAAAACCTGTCAATTAGAGGCCTGATGCGAGGCATAATTTTAAGAGTAGAGTAATAATATGGGCGTTGACTCTTGAGTTGAGGGCTTCGAGCCGCAGGTACGCCGCCTGCGGCCTGCGGAGCATATCCGCAATCAAATGGGAGGGGGCTCAATATAGCCTGAGCGCTCGGCCATCCTTCGGGGGTCAGTCACGGTGTTATTTTGCAGCGATACGATGCTTCCTGCGCGAAGTTGAACGAACCCTGATCATCCTAAGCACTAGAACTGTAGTACCCCAGAAGGTCGAGCTTGCCAGCCAGCTAGAGAGAATTGCCAGGCAACTTGAACAAGACAGTTCGAGTTTTTCTGGAGTAAAAGCATCCGACGGGGTGAACGTAAGTATGCGCCGGCAGATGCGGGTACGAGACGGACGCTTCGTGTGGAGGCTGCCAGTGACAACTTGAATGCACCACTGCGAAATCCCGAAGAGCAGGCGTATCGATGGTCATCGTGGTGAGAAGACAAGCGTAGTAAGTGATGGCGTAGCACTAGAAGGCGAAGCACGCATCACCAAACTATGATAGCCGTTCTCGGCTGTTCTCAAATGCGACTACTTATCTTCCCTGGTTACCATCGCCCGCACGCACAATTAATAACATGATTCCTCCATCCAGCGCTTAACCTCCATCCAACGCCTAACCTCCGAAAAAAAAAACGTGGATTCAGCATGTCTTGATACATCAACCGGCGATCAACCGCGTATAAGCGCTGTCACGGCTGTGGGCGTCGTCTTGCCTCCTGCACCCACAGGCATGTCCGCGAAAGCCATTTCCCCCGACAATATCGCATCGAGCTACCTCACATGCTTCCCTGTCCCGACCTTCCACGGGCATCCAGACGAGGACGTCCACGCCTGGCTCAACAGGATGTACACGGCGCTGGAAGAGCGGGGGATACCGTACCCGCACTGGGTCCCTGTGGTGCTGTCGGATGCCAGTGGCCATGGGCCGCCGGTGTTGGGCGAGGAGGTGAGGAAGGTGGTTGGGGATGTGTGGCGGATGTTAGGGAGGATGGAGGAAGCACGCTTGGATGCTGGTTCTCGAAGCAGGCCGGCTTGGACGGGTAATCAGGAAAAGGACAAGACGACGGACCAAGAGCTGTGGTGGGGCGGGGACTGGCACTGTTTCGCGCGGGTGCTCATGCATGTTCACAGCATGTCTTTCCTCCTTCCTCCTTCTGCTTCTGATTTCCCCCCATGCTACTCCAGAACAAGCCATCCTGCAGCAATCTTCTTGTCCCACCCTCGGCAAGTATCAGTACCGCCAGCCAGCATGGAGTTTTTGACAATCCCCGTCAGCTTCCGGCGCCAATGCAAACGCTGGCGCCTTCGGGCGCTTCAAAGCAAGTCACCCGTACATCGCTGCAGCAGCGACCATGGGTCTCATCGTGCTGACTCCCGTCGTCGGGCCGCCACTTCTGGCGGGTATCGCGGGGATCGTTGAGAGCGGTGTCGTCGCAGGTACGCGTCTCTTCTCTTCTCCCCCTGATTTTTCGAATGGATTAATCATGAGGATGTACAGGCTCCCTCGCTGCGACCGTCCAAGCTGGCGGCGTCTCTCTCCTCGCGATGGCTCAATCCGTCGGGGCGGGTGGTGCGGCGCTTGTGAGCTCGGCGCCTGTTGTGGTTGCGAGTGCCGTCGGGACGCTCGGCGCTTGGATCGGCGTTACCGCTGGTGTGGGGAGGGAGAGGCGTTAGTGCGTGGGCTCTGGATTAAAATAATCATGTTCTGAGGGTGAAATGGAAGGAGATGGATGATTTCGGTGTTTGTAGTCTGCGCGTTTAGCGATTGTTTCTGATTTGGGCGGATTGAGCCAGGATATTTCCCATAAACTTTTTTGTTTCTGCGGGGTGGATGCGGGAACCCAGTTCCGCCGGGACCCAACATCGTGACCTCTACACGAAGGATCATGATGAAGCTCTTGTGTTCATCCTGTTTGCGTCTATCACGCATCTGCACTACATATAGACCGTCTGACCTTGTGGTCCGTGTGCAGCGGAATCAGCTTGTTCGAATCAAGGTCAGGAGATTAAGTATAGGTCGTGGCAAAGACAGATCGTTTTTGTTTCACGATTGCGACGACTTGGGAGCACCCTGTCAATGTCAGTTGCTCAATCTGCCGATGAGTACATCCAGGAGATCGCCGGCGAGCGCCGCACGTTGCACATGCACAAAGAGCTGACTCTCGACATTCTCGGTCGACCCGGGACTCGGAGCTGGATCATGATGTAAACAGGGTCGTTTTTTTTCTCCCAGTCAGGTGCAGGCGGGTGCAGATGGATGGGCAGTTAATTCCCGTCACGGTCTCAGTGTTGCTGACGTTGAATTTAAACCTCCTGCAGTCTCAGGCGCCAAGGTCATGAACAAACACTCCAGTGCTTGTAGATACTGTTATTTATCACAAGTCCTATTATCTGTGTAATCTCAGCGGCGGTATTCCCGTTACACTGCCGAACAAGTCCGAATCAAACAGTTCGGACATCATCGGACGAAACGACATCAATCAAGCCGAGAGCCGAGTGACTAAGCCTTGCCACCGACCTCCACGACCGGATTCCGATGGTGCTGCCCAACGAAACATTGCTGGAAATCCTTCAGGAGCTCAGCGACGACGAGGACATCCGTTCTCTCCGAACTGTTTCTCTCGCAAACCGCCGACTTCGAAACCTCGCGCGGTCCTTCGTCTTCGCCAACTTCCACTTCCGCGCGCACGGCTTTCGCTGGCACAACGAGCTCGACGAGCCTTTTCCAATTCTCTTCCTCCCGGAGAGGACGAGCTGGCGCTGCACACGGAACGCCTGGCCTTCTGGACGCTTCCCACCGTCGCGCCACTCGTGCGCACCATCCACCTCAGTCATTGGCGACCCAATGCGAGGACGGGCCTGCCGGCGGATGTTGTTTCGACGACAGCGCGGACACGCATCTACTGTTACATCGACTCTTTGAACGGCTGGATGCCTTCACCGGACTCCGACTGCTCAGCGGGTACTACGCGCCATTCACCGAGACGGCATTGAAGAACTTGGTCCGCATCTCCCACTCGAGCCCACACCTCTCGCTGGACCTGTATCATTGCCCACTGGAAGTTTCAGGAGGACACAGTGAAGCCCAGCTCCGCGTCCGTTCTATTTGCTTTAGCGGGCAATCGACACCCCAGTGGTGGCTTTCCGTCATCGATGGTCCCTCTCTCAAAATCCTAGACATGCCTCGCACGAGTCCAAACTTTGACGAAATTCAGCCCACCAATATCCCGTCCATGCTCAACCTCCATGAGCTATCAGTCACCATTGGTATCGACCACCTTGTCGCCAACCTCGAGCTTCTGGCAACGAAGGGCCCCAACGTCCGCAAATTCCGGCTGGAGACAGATTTCGAGGACCTATCACTCATCGGTGGTGTCCGTCCAGCGCCGCCTCCGTTTGCTGCCCTCGACAGCTACACAGGACCGCTGGATTGCTTGTCGTTCTTCCTCCCATCTGGCGGATTAAAAGCGCTTTCACTCGACCCCCCTAGTCTCTCCGTCGACGCGTTTGCCGCTGCGATCGAGAGTTTCAACCTCCTCCCCACCATCACGGCCTTCACTTGCAGTACTTCGTCCCGCGGCTTGGACATCCCAACCCTCCGTCGGCTGCTAGCACCCTTCCCTGCGCTCGAAAAACTGGAGATGATGGTCCGTGTCCCATATGACTCGGAGGATGACTGGATCGCGTGGACCGAGGTTTGTTATCTTATCTGTCCTCTAAAACGCTAAATGAAACTGCAGGCATTCCAGCTCTACACGAATCTCGCTGTCTCCGAACCTGCTCTCGTCTTCCCACCCGGGCTGTCAGAGATTCAACTGCTCCTGACACGCCAGTACGGGCTGCACCACCTAGCCGGCGTCCGTGGCCAGCCGCCCACGGTCGATGGGGTGGATAAGCGAGCGTTGAGAGCGAGCATGCTGCGCCTCTATCCGGGATTGCAAAAGATGCTCATCGTCGCGCCGACGTTTGTGGTGGACTGGGAAGACGACGATGAATGGTAGGGGCGAATTTTGGAGGTTACTTAGAGTGTACTCGAATTGAAGCTGGTGATTCCAAGTATGAGGGGTAGAGAATCGAGATGAATTTGGCTGTTTGCCCGCAAGGGTTTGGGGTGTTTTGCTGCGATTTGGTTCTCATTGGGCGACCTCCTGGATATTTATCTAAACTTTGAGATGAGAGGTGTGCTCCGAAAAACAAAAAAGGAAAAAAGGGAAGAACAAAAAGAAAGAAAAAAGCAATTCCAGACATTGTGAATACCTCCAGCTCGATTTGATCGAGCTCCCCACAGAGATATCCAGAAGTGCTTGAGGATGTACAGGTACGCTCTGCGCATAGGAGGCGTGGATGTTGACGGTAGGAACTTCGGGTTCAACGTCCAAATGGGATTTAAATTCGAGGGTTAAACCGTTTATGCCAGTGTGTACGCTCGGGGATGAAAAGATTTCGTGACATGCGCGGAATATCCCATGCCCGCATTGAACGAGCAGCTTCCGTCACATTACAAAGCAAGACTGGGAGTAAGGGGAAGAACGTTTCCACAGACGGGAAGACACTCCCGCCTGGGCCGATGCAGGATCATATGCATAGCACTTGCAATACTGCATGGCATACAGCACCCACTGGAGTGAGACTGTAGGAGCTGTAAATTTGACGTTGGCAACGCAGAGCGTCCGGCGACATACACATCGGTCTCACCCTCCGCATGCCACACACCTTCCCAGCGACCCTCCGCAACCTCCCCGCCGTTACTATGCAAAATCAAAATACACACTAAGCAGCCCCCGTGGCATGGCGGGGCGCCGGTCCCCGTGGAGCCGTGTGCGGTCGACCTG
Source organism: Mycena amicta (assembly GCA_029282125.1). Taxonomy (NCBI): domain Eukaryota; kingdom Fungi; phylum Basidiomycota; class Agaricomycetes; order Agaricales; family Mycenaceae; genus Mycena; species Mycena amicta. Next base: position 7,854 of record JARIHP010000265.1, read on the forward strand.
AATGCCCTATCATTCCTGTTCGAGATCCATCCCAAGGACACAGGACATGTTTGAGGCGTTTTGCACCGCAACACGAAGAGCGCTCCCGGAGCATAAGCTGATGTTCCAGCCAGTAGATTCGCTGATAGTCCGATAACTGAACAATAATAATTTGGGGGGCTCAGGTGTGAACTCGTTTATTGCACATATCACTATCTAGAATGACTAGATAAGAGAAGCTGAGTCAGTAATCGGTAGGAAATGCGGGAAATAATTTAATTATTTCCCGCATTTCCTACCGATTACTGACCGGGGGAATCATTTGATGAATAAAACAACCAAACCCGAACACAATACACAAGGAACATTTTCTCAATTTACAGAATTAACAAGAGGATCCTCATTGCTATTGGCTATTCTCTGTCTCTTCAGCTGCCACATTGCGGTGCGCAGGCACCCGAGTTGGGGGTCCATGAAGAACTTGAAGAATCCACCAGCAAACTGACCATTGCCGCCCTGTTCCGAGTCCAGTCAGGTAGGTGTTGTACTCATTGTGAGACGAAAGTATTACCTGTGGGGGGCACACAGCTGCTACGGTATTCAGCGCCGTCTCACAATTCTCGATGGTGAGCACGCCGGTGCCGGTGCCGGCGGTGTTTACCGCGGCAAAGTCGCACCTGAGGTTGGGAGTGCCGGTGGTGAAGCAGCGGGCGGCGCTGTCGCTGACGTTGATCTGCATAGAAATGAGCATATGACGATGCGAGGTCGAAAGTGTAATTCACGGGGAATGCAACGGAGCTGCAGAACGTGTTGATAAATGGCGCGCAGTTGCCGCTGACGCCGTCATCGTTACAGAAGATGCTGAGCTGCGCCGAGACGGTGCTGGACCCGATGAGCAGGGCCATTGAGGCGAGGGCGAAGAACTATGTTGAGGTGAGGCTGACTGGAGGCTCCCCTACAGAGCGTACTGTACCTTGGAGTTAAACATAGGCTGCTGCTGCTGTTCGAGTAGACGCGTACGGTTCTGGGACTCGCAGTGAGTGCTTAAATACCAGATTTCGTGGCAGAAACCCGGGGTAGACATGAATCAAGGAACGCTAGCGTCACGAACCAGGGTAAGCCTGAGAACAATCGAGTGCTCATAAACTTACCGTCCGTGCAGGCAGCGCCGTGAAGAGCGCAATCTTCGCGCATTGGTTTCAATGCATATAGTCGTTGAGTGAGGGCTTCGAGCCGCAGGTACGCCGCCTGCGGAGCATATCCGGAATCAATATAGAGCTCGCTCGGGCATCCTTCGGGGTCAGCTTCAGTGGCATTGTGGCCAACGATACGGGTACTCACTGCGCGCTTCCACCATCCGGTACGGAGCCTCCACAGTAAAGCATTGCAGGACTCAACACGATGAATCGTTGAGTCAGCGAGCCAGCTAGAGAGAATTGCCAGGCAACAAGTCAGTTCGAGTTTTTCTGGAGTAAAAAGCAGCCGACGGGGGTGAACTAAGTATGCGCCGGCAGATGCGGGTACGAGACGGACGGACGCTTCGTGTGGAGGCTTGGCCAGTGACAACTTGAATGCACCACTGCGAAAATCCCGAAGAGGCAGGCGGAGGAGGAAGCCGCCATATCGATGCTCCATCGTGGTTGAGAAGACAAGCCAGGTACGTGGATGGCGTAGAACGCGAAGCAACGCATCACCAAACTATCACTGCGTTCAGGACCCCTCCAGCCCGAGGGTTGGCTACGCCACTCGGGCTGGTCGCGGGCTGGTCGCGGGCTGTGTGGTTGGGCTGGGGACGTAGCCTTGATGTAGCCAGGGTTAGCCCGGATGTAGCCGTGACATAACCCGAGCGCAGCCGAAGGCCTAGCCTGGTATATCCCGGCCTTCGGGCTACATGTAGGCTACCGGCCTGGCCCCGACCGGGCCGTGCTAATGGCCCAGAAATAGCCCGGCGTAGCCTGATTCCAGCCAACCTAGGGCTAACGGGGGCCTGAAACGCAGTGTATGATAGCCGTCTCGGCTGTTCTCAAAACATTGCGACTACTTATCTTCCCCTACTTACCATCGCGAACATCGCACGCACGCACAATGAAAAACACGCTCAGAAGGCATTTCGTCCATCCAGCGCCTAACCTCCGAAAAAAAACGTGGATGCAGCATGTCTTGATACGTCAACCGGCGATCAACCCGCCGTATAAGCGCTGTCACGGCTGTGGGCGTCGGCTTCTTTTGCCTCCTGCACCCACAGGCATGTCCGCGAAAGCCATCCCCTCCGACGATATCGCATCGACCTACCTCACCTGCTTCCCTGTCCCGACCTTCCATGGGCATCCAGACGAGGACGTCCACGCCTGGCTCGACAGGATGTACACGGCCATCAGCAAAAAAAGCTAGGCTACTTAGTTCTCACTAGGAACAATAGCCGTGGTAGCGTGGTACACAAGTCCCCGGATATTGAGCGCTCAGTAGCACTCCAGCCATATCTCCTTAGCAGCTGGTAGCAATGGGGTGGGTGCTTGGTAGCAGCCGTTAGCGGGCTGTTAGCAAGCTGTTAGCAGAAGGTAGAGATGATAGACGATAACATAACGGTGAAAAGAAATCAATATATATGCAAGATCTCGGACCTAATACATGTGTACAATATATAAGACGGCCCTAATGACGCGCACTCCCACCGGCTGGACCACCGCGTTCCGTATCTTCAAGAAGCCGTAGCGGCAGTCGATGCCATGAGGCGCGGGAAACAGACCTCCGTACGCAGACTCAGTAAGCATGGCGGTGCTGGGGTGCTGCAACCGGGTCAGGGATAGCTGGAGTCAAATGAAAGAGACTGCACATACCAAAGGCACGGTACGTGCTGCGAGACAAGGCACGGCAGATGGCGAGAGCTTGGGAGAAACGCGCATGGTGGGTGGATGCCTCGCATGTCGTATCCGGTCGTCGGTGTCGTCGTCCCCAAGCTTCGAGATGGTCAGCGAGTACATCAACAGAGCGGAGAGCATACCTCCAACTATATGAAGCTTTGATTTGAGGCGGGGGGCTAGAAGCAACTTGCATTGTGAGGCAGCTTGAAGTGGATTTGAAGAAGTTTCTACAGCGACGTGGAGGTTTGAGATGATAACAGCGGGGAGGCGACGGCGAAAGATCTTGGCGACACGATTGACTGCTGTTGCAGGGGGGTAGAGCGTTGTGAGGTGGCGTGGACCATGGTTGCCGAGGCTTGGCTGCTGTTGCGTGGGGCAGAGCGTTGCGGCAGAGCATTGCGAGGTGGCGTGGACCATCGGTTGGCGAGGCTTGGGTTGGGCTTGAGTGGGCCTGAGCGGGGATTGTAACGAGGGCGACGGCTGGGAAGAGGAGGGCTCTGAAGCAGTGGTCCGGTAACAGCGTCATCTGGAGGCGGGTCCAACGGGATGGGCGGGGGGCGGGGGGCGGACGCTGAGGGTGACATGGTGGGGGAAAGCAAGAGCGCAGCAACCAACATGGCGCCATTTTATGAAAATGACTCACCACGTCAACGATCAATCTGTCATCATGACAGCGCATGACCTGTGGACTTAGAAGATTTTCGTCAGTGCATATCGTGTAGAAACCTTTGCATTTGCCTGCCTGCTTCCCTTTTGCTTGACCTGGCGACCCCAACTTCAGGAACACCACTGGAACGACAACCATGGCGCATTTGCGATGCCAAGGCCACCTGCCCCGGCTACTCGGCTACTCGACGATCCCCGCCGGCTATCAGGATGTACTGAGCGGTCGGTGAAATGACCACACGCCTAAGAAGCGCTCCACAGCTGTCGGCGAGTGCTACTGGCGCTAACACCGCTAATGTGCCCTGGCGGGCGGCTGGTTAGCGTTTTGGTTTTTGCTGATGGCGCTGGAAGAGCGGGGGATACCGTACCCGCATTGGGTTCCCTTTGTGCTTTCGGATGCCAGTGGGACGCCGGTGTTGGGCGAGGAGGTGAGGAAGGTGGTTGGGGATGTGTGGCGGATGTTGGGGAGGATGGAGGAAGCACGCTTGGATGCTGGTTCTCGAAGCAGGCCGGCGTGGAGGGGTAGTCAGGAAACTGACAAGACGACGGACAAAGAGCTGTGGTGGGGCGGGTACTGGTACTGTTTCGCCCGGGTGCTCATGCATGTTCACAGTATGTCTTTCCTCCTTCCTCCTTCTGATTTCCCATGCTACTCCAGAACAAGCCATCCTGCACCAATCTTCCTGTCCCACTCTCGGCAAGTATCAGTACCGCTAGCTCCCCACAGCATCGAGTTTTTGACAACCCCCCGTCAGCTTCCGGCGCCAGTGCAAACGCTGGCGCCTTCGGGCGCTTCAAAGCAAGTCATCCGTACATCGCTGCAGCAGCGACCATGGGTCTCATCGCCCTCACTCCCGTCGTCGGCCCACCGCTTCTCGCGGGTATCGCGGGGATCGTTGAAAGCGGTGTCGTCACAGGTACGCTTCTCTTCTAGTTCTCCCCCTGATTTTCGAATGGATTCGAGTTAATCATGAAGATATACAGGCTCCCTCGCTGCGACCGTCCAAGCTGGCGGCGTCTCTCTCCGTGCAATGGCTCAATCCGTCGGGGCGGGCGGTGCGGCGCTTGTGAGCTCGGCGCCTGTTGTGGTTGCTAGCGCCGTAGGGACGCTCAGCGCTTGGATGGGCGTTACCGCTGGTGCGGGGAGGGAGAGGCGTTAGTGCCTGGGCTTCGATGATGTTACGAGGGGTGAAGAAGGAGATGGTTGATTTGTGTGTTTGGACTCTGCAAGTTTAGCGATTGTTTCTGATTTGGGACCCCATAAACCTGTTTGTTTCTGAACGCAGTTCCGCTGGGACTCATCAGCGTGTCTTCTACACGAAGGTTGAAGCTCTTGTGTTAATCCTCTCTGCGTCTACCACGCATCTGCACCACATATAGAACCTTGTTCTCGGTGTGCGGCGGAATCATGATCAGCTTGTTCGATTCAAGATCAGGATATGTGCAAGGTAACATGATGGTTTTTGTTTCACGATGGCGACGACTTGGAGACCACGGCCTGTCAATGTGAGTTGTTCATCTGCCGATAAGCGTTGTTTTACGAGTACATCTAGGAAATCACCGGCAAGCGCCGCACTTTGCAACCTTAAAGGACGCGCTGTCTCTTGACATTCTCGGTCGACCCGGGAGCTGGATCATAAGTGCTTACGCTTGGCAGGCGATATTTGTTTTTCCTCTCAGGTGGATGGGCAGTTAACTTGAATTCCCGTCTGGGGGGGGGGGGGCATATTATACTCGCGTGGTCCACAACACCGTCTCGGTGTCGGTGTTGCCGACGTCGAGTTTACTTAAAGCCCAGGCGCCAAAGTCGTGAACAGACACTCCAGTCCTTGTGGACACTGTTATTTATCGCAGTCCTAGTTATCTGTGTAATCCCAGCGGCGGTATTCCCGTCTCCGACCAATGTTCAGATACTGTGCATCCGTCCAATTTCAACGGAAGCTTCCCGTTCGACGTGGGCCTGGGATATTCACCGCATGGCATGCAGATGTCCGTTTTTTCTTTCTTTCTTCAAGCGTTTTGGACGGCCCACCCACGAGATCGTGTTCGTCTCGTCTCTTTCCACTCATCCAGACACGAGAGCGCATAGATCTACTAGTATCTACCTTGCTGCGGGATTGTCGGTGCTAAATCACCTTCAGATATTCCATTTTTCTCATTATAATCCACTGCTTTGAAAATGCGGAACTTGAGTACCTGGTGGGCAATTCAAGCATTGTGTTTAAGAAGCTTTTCGTTTCTGCGTCGATGCAGACTCGCAAATGCTTCCGTGGGACCCACAGTGCCCGAAGATTGAAAGGTTTCTGTTCATCCTTTCTGCGTCTATCCAAGCATCTGCCATTCATATCCATTTTCGAGTCACGGTGTGCAGCGGATTAATCTTGTTCGATTCAGGATCAGGATATTTGGAGTTCAGTTGAGACTTTTTTTTTTTTTTTTTTTTTTTTTGATGCTGACGACTTGTGTCAAGAACGGGGTTGGGTTTGACGATCCCGCGACACCCTGGTACTCAGGGGGAACCAGAACACTCTCCTCGCTGACAACTTGGAGACCACCCTGTGAGATTGCTGTTCCATTGGCTGGTGAGCGTTAACGTTGTTTTACAACTCGATCCAGGAAATTACCGGCGAGTGCTGCACTTTGTACATAAACAAAGAGCAGTCTCCCGATATTCTCGGTCAAGCCAGGACCTGGATGTATGGTGTTTCGAATTTGCTTTTTCCTCTCCGGGGATAGGTGGTTAAATGCCGCCTCAGTGCCGTTGCGCCGACGTCGAATTTGAAGCTCCTGAGGCTTCAAGTCTGTGAACATATTTAATGCTTTTATTCATCGCAGGGTCGCTGTTCTCTTTGTAGTCCCAGCGGTGATATATGATACTTAGTCACAAATGTTTACCATCGCTTCAATTCCAACACAAGCGGCTCGTTCGACGCGGGCGGCGGGCCTGGGATCTATTGTGGTACCTACTTCCTCGCTTTTGGTTATCTAAGGCGCGGATCTGATGCGCCTTCCAAATCTGAAAACAGCGCGAGACGCATCATCAGTCACCTCGTCACATTTCTTCCCATGCTGACTCCGTCTTCCACGACATCTCCCTCGTTACCCTTCGAGCTCATCACGGCCATCGTCGACGAGCTCAGCTCCGACCACCCAACGCTGAAATCATGTTGCCTCGTTTCCTCCGACTTCTGCGGTCCGTCCCAGCGCCACCTCTTCCGCGCTATTTGGGTGCGTCGTGCGAACTGGCAACACTATACCATCGGCCAACAGGCCCTCCATCGTGGCGTCACCACCCCATCGGGAACGTTCCGCCAAGCCGACTCGATACTAGCTAAATCGCCTCACCTTGCGGTGTATGTGCGCGATTTGACCATCGATCTCCCAGATTCGGTCGACGAGGACGTTCCGTTGACGAGGATTCTCGAGGCGGTGGGCGGGAATCTGGAGAGATTCGTGGTCTCGGGAATGCGCGTGAAGTGGCAGGACCTCTCGGACGCGTTGGCGTCGGTGGTGATGGATGCGATAGCGAGCTCGGGTCTTCGCAGGCTGCATCTGCTCAGCCTGCGAGATATGCCGGTGGACGAATTGTATGGGGCGATGAAGCGAGTGACGGCGCTCTCCATACACTCGTCGACGTTCGCGGTACCAGACACGACGGACGAAAACGAGGTTTCACGCAAACGCGGCGTTTCTCCAATCGAGCATCTCATCCTCAGCGCCAGCTTGCGGGACACATACGACATCATCCTCTCCCCTCACGCTCCGGTCCTCGGAAACGTGTCCAAGCTGTGCATTCGTGTCCCTATGACGCATGTCTGCGCGGACGCGGACCGCCTGCTCACAGCTGTCGCTAGAACACTGGAGACTCTCGTTCTGGATTGTGGTGTGTCTTCCTCTTTTATCTCATCTCTTCCTGCTTATACCGACTATACAGACCTATCCGAGCCTCGATTCCTCCCCGACCTTCCTTACCTCCGCTCACTCACCCTGCGCATGTCCCGCGGAATCGCACGGCGCCTGCCAACAGGTCTGGCCGACACCCTCCATACTCTCCCTCCACTCGCAGACGGCCTCACACTCATGTTCGCGCTTCGAACGCGTATCGCCGAGCCTCCCTGGGCCGACGAGGGCGTCGTACTCACGCCCGGACCCACCCGAGTGCGCCTCCAAGTGCTCCTCGACACGGAGCTCGTGCCCTTGCCAGTGGCACTCGGCGGAGGGCGAATTGCCGCGTGGAAAGACCGTGCGTTCGAGGAGTTTCGCAAGGGTATGCGCAGGGCGTTTGCGCTTAAGGGGCCCGACAGGAGTTGAGGGTCGAGAGGGTCGAGCTGGATGTGTATGTCGCGTGGCTTCCTTGATTTGTGAGTGCTGAGAGTATAGTGGGGGTTGAGTACTGAAGATGACACTGTTGCAGATATACATACCTCTTCTCCGGTCGCGCAGGTTCTAAATCACCTTCACCTTCACATATTCAATTTCTTTTTAAACCGATTGTCGGCAAATCCTGCCGAACAAACTCATCCTTCCTCACCAATGTGCCCCGTCTCTCCATCGGTGGGAGTCGAAGAGTGCAAGACAAGTCTTAGGCATGCCAGAAAAGGCTAGATGCAGCACCACGTCTTAAGGTTCATTCCCATCGTACGCCCCAAGCGCCCAGCGAGCGTTTACCGAAAATATCTTTTAGCGCTTAACCGTCATGCAGACTTCAATCGCATAGCCCAAAGGTTGTTCTGACTCGGCGATTTGACTGGTACTGAGGCATAGTTCGACGACCTGCGTCAAGAGATCCTTCGACGTCGTCTTCGGGTGCCGTGGTGGTCTGTAAGGACGCACGGAATCTATTTGTAGCTGAGGATCTAACGCGCTTCCATGTCAGTTAACCCTCCTCATGTGCTCCAGATCGGAACTGTTCGGCCTCATGGTCTACATACGGCCTTAGGCGGCTAACGCACTTCCCATGCACATCTCCCTCTTCGTCTCTTCCCCCCAAGATGGCTGACGACTCGAATATTGAAGAGCTGTTCTCCGGCTTAAATCAACCTCTGTAAGCGTCTACAGCCTCCGTCGTATTCCTATCACTGAAGGATTGCAGAGGATACCTGGCTGTACCAGCATCTCGTTAATGACCAGGAGAGCATTCTCTTCGTCGGCGAATCCTCCAACCGTAGTCTTCCTCTTGCTCTGGCCTTCATGCGAGGCTACCTCGTCCGGAATATGGGCGAGCTCGCTGCATGAGCCCTGGGATACCGCCTCTACGGACCCCCTCTCAGAAAAAGGAACAATTCGCGCTGATCCTCGAGAAAGCCGGGGAGCGGGTGACGGAGAAATGCAGACTATATTTAAGATTCAGGTGCGCCGCCCGCTCAAGCTCAAGCTGCTAGCAATATCGTTCATGGCCGATTTCAGGGAAATGGAGACCTGGGTACGATCGGGATGTGCATGACAATTCCAAGTATCAGCGCCATGCCCTCGAACTCATCTCAAAGTTTTCCGATTCACCCGCATCGCTCAAGGATCTCGAAGCTCGCTTTTAATCTCCGCATCGATTGCAACAGATTTGCGAGGGGGAATCCACTCGTATTCTGCTACAATCCACGGCTGGTCGAGGCTCCGGAGACTCTGCCTACCCATGCACATCATCTGTTTCAATGTCCCTTGGCTGAAAACGCAAGCTCATCAGAGTTTGATTCTCGATTTCTTTACCTCAGCCGCAGAGGTTCAAGAACATGGAGATTCCCTCATCGTAGGCCTGACGGCCGTACAATGGGTACCCATACCGCTATGCGGGACAAATACAAGCCTGGGCAAGGACTTCATATTAATGAAGCAGCATGCGAGGGAGCTGGGCTACTGAATCGCTGCCTGTCGATAGGGACTTCATCCGTGGGGCAATAGACGTGGGGGTACACGCACCGCACGGCCTTTTCAAAGCAAATACACGATCTAATCCTGCACTGGCACGAGACGTACGTCTTTGTTAAAAGGTTTGTGCTCGTGTAACAGGTCTTTGTGAACACTGAATGACCCTATCACCACCAGAGATGACCAGGAAAGAGGAGGAAGAGGATGATTCGGATGAAAGTTAAGTAGTGTTTACACTGGCCCGGGAAGTGGACAGCATCTTAAAACTATGACGTTCCCCCCTCACTTGTGCTTTGGCGTGAATATTTTGTCTTGACTAGGATGACATGCGGGCTTGAGATGCCAGTGGTTCAAGCGTGGGACTAGTGATTTTTGCTTGGGCAATGTCGGTGGGGGTGCTCATATCCGGATTGTTCTGGTAAGGGGATCAATGATACGGAAAACCGCCAATCTGCAGCCTGTACCATGTTCATGTACATGTATGGATGATGAGAGCATATCTCGTTACATCGGCCACTTCCGTCCCATCGAAAGCCAGTAGGATTTATCACAGCAAAGCAGACTCATTTTGTTGGGGGACTTCAATTTCACGTGAATTTACTATTTTGCACTGGGAACCCGGCCACCTTAGGCGTTTAGCCACAATTCTGAGATCTGGTGGATTTTTTGTCGATGGTCTGTGAGCTCTGGATGGTAGGCGGGCATCCTGCGAAGAGATTAAGTATATTTTGGATAAATTTCGCCAAGCTTTAGGCGTGTAATAAATTTATTTTTGCTGTACTTCCCAAAAGGGGAGTTGATGTGGAACCTGGCCACCACGACAATCTCACTGCTACCAGGCAAATGAAGGCCCGTGTCATTAGCCACAGTGTACAGGAGGTTCAGGTGATGCATTCTGGGCATTTAGTTCTATCTTGAAGTTTCACAAGTGTGCTCTAACGAAGCGATCTCATAAGCCCTTTGAGGCATGGGAGGCATCTTGGGGTCTAGATGAAGCTAGTACACCACTGATAGAAGGCTCGTGGCTAAATTTAAGTTGTACAAAGGTTCATTGGAAGTCAATTAACTCATCTGGGCTCATATCTTGACTTTCCATGCAGCTGGCGAGAACCCGACATTTGATCTTTTCGCGAGGCTCACACGGGTCATTTTTCTAACTATCCTGGCGTTAAGAAGAGCCAGAGCCATGCTAAATGGATGAAGTATGGAGCATATGGACGGCGTAAGCTATCCTGTAGAAACCTGTAAGGACACAGAAGCACGGAGCGAAGCTTGCATCTGTGTCCCGGATCCAAGATGGTTTGAGCTGTGATTGTGTTGGCGGATTCAGACATTGTTAACCAAAGTTGGGCTGAGGCTTGTGTGTCCCTGGGAAGTCACAGGATTATGGCAGGAAGATGAGCCTTCAAAGTTTGGGATTGGTGAAGTATTGGTGGAGAAAACAGGCGACACGCCTGTTCGGCCGTTAATGAATTGATGTTCTCACCCTGGCCGCCGACATGAACCGGGCCACCACTTGACGGCAACCCCGTCCATGTCGGCCAAAAAATTGGCATGGATATGAGCGGACATAGGTTGTATTCAACCCCCTGCATTACAAAATGCCAGATACTCCGGTATATAGGCTATAATTGGCAATCGGCCAGGTTCCCAGTCCGGCCAGGTTGCCAGTCAGATATAGTAGATGATATTTTATTCAGGGTTAGCTAGAATTCGCTACTAAGAATGTACTGCACTCACGAACTTTAAACAACTCCACCACGCCCCTCCGCGCTGACACGACACCAATAACTTTACTCTCGAACGCAAACAGCCCGCCGCCCTGGAGGACCACCAAGTCCAGCTGCTCGTCATCTTCATCATCCATATCCTCACTGGCATCCTGAGTGAAGATAGTAGCAGAACGGCGCGAACGCAAGCCCAGTGCCCGATCAATGTTCGTCGACACGAGCGCGAGCGCGGTGGGGTAGTCGATCGTCCCGTTGGAATCGAGTGCGGCCTGGTTGTGTTGATTTGATTTAACGTTAGTCGCAGGTTGAACAAGGAATAAGGAAACACGCACCCAAGCCAATCTCAAACCTCGCATTCTTCGCATCGTAATCCGCAGCCACGCCCAACCCGACGTTGACGCCATGCCGCAGGAGTTTCATCGCGGCGGTTTCGTGTGAGAGCGGGGGACCCGGGAGACTACAAGTATATCGGCGTAAGCAACCCCGTAATGGAAAGATAAGATAAGATAAGATAAGAGACGTACATCCTCCTTGAGCCCCAAGTCGCGGGATACGGCCGTGCGGGGGAGAGTATCACGCTGACGCGTGGCAGCGGCGATCTCGCGCGCGAGGAGATGGGCTTCCGAGGCGCCGGTGAAGGTCATTTGCAGCTGCGTATGGGTGGAAGAGGATGATGCCTCGAAGTCGGCTTTGAGTGCGAGAAGCGTGGCCATGATGTCGGCGCTGTCCACGCGTATGACGAGCGGGATCTCACCCTGTGAGTTGTTGTCTGAATGTCAGAAGAGAAGAAAGCAGAGACAGAAACGGGAGAATGTATGGACGCACCGCACGGATTCGAGCCCACACCTCATCCTCATCCTTGTCATCGAAGAGCAGCCTCCGCAGCGCAGCGACCTGCGAGCTGACGCTAGCCCCGCCGCGCATCCCCGCACGCAGGGAAACATGCACCGCCGTCTCCCGCTGGACGACAGCACCCCGCTCAAGCGCGTGTGCCGCGCCCGTGTCGAATGCCGTGCTGATGCCCTGGATGAGCCCGTTCCCGATGGGTGCGACGATGGCGGTGGTGACGCCTGCGCGGTATGCATGGCTGGAACAGTACTTCTTCGTCAGTCGATATTCAAAAAAAGGAGAGAAGGAAAAAGGAAAGGACGTACAGTGTATTCCGGCCTCCAAACTGCAGTCCATCCGCCGCCCGAATCATCTTGCCTTCCAAAATGCTGGGCAGGCTCCCAGGGCTTGTGAGTGGATCGCCCACGACACCGTCCCGCGTCGACGGCTCCAGCAGGATCTCGCTGAGCCCGAGGTCGGAGCCGAACGTCGTGAGACCCGGGAAGAGCACCCCGCCCTGCAGGTCGATTGTCGTGATGGAGGAGGAGGAGGGATGGAGGAAGGAAGCGCAGGCGGATGAGGAAGCTAGTCCGGCGCAGACGACTTTTCCTGCGTGGATGACGACGGTGAGGTTCTTGGTACCGTCAGCATCAGCATCAGCATCGTGGACCAGCGAGCGGATGCCCGTCGACACGCTGCCAGTGCGGCTTCGTATCCAGGCGTCAGCCACACCCACGAACACCACGGTACCCTCCTTCCCCTCCTCCTCCTGCTCTTTGCCCTTCACCTCGCTGCGTCCCAATCCCAAAGGCGGCAACCCCTCCCACTCCACGACCTCCTTCACCTCCCTCTCCCAATCAGGCGTCTGTGGCACCCTTTGGAACGCCTCCGGTTTCTTCGTCTTCAGCACCAACCCCCCATCGGCAGAGAGCAGCTGCGGGATGCCGTCGATGAAGACCTGCGCGGGGGGTGGCGCCGAGCGCAAGCGGGTGCGAGTCCCAGATGACGAGGTCTGCGTCGTAACCTGCCAGTGCCAGTGGGTTATTATTTTGATTTTAAAAGTTACAAGGAAAATGAACGAGGAAGAGGACGAGGAAGGGGTGGGTAGTAAATAGTAAATACCTGGGGCAACCCTTCCAACACGCCACCCAACACCCAGCGCATCTGCGGGCGTCGACGTAACCGACGCGATCGCCAGTGCCGGGTGCAGACTGTAGTAGTGCGCTTGTTGGGCTTCGTAGAGGAGGTAGCGCGCGTTGATCACGGGGTGGTCGGACTGCCGCGGTTTTCAGAAACGGAATAGTATGCAAGGGGAAGGAGGGAAGGAAGGGAAGAAGGGGAAGAAGGGAAGAAGGGGAAGGAAGGGAAAGAAGGGGAAGGAAGGGAAAGAAGAGAACACACCTTCATAACCACAGGCAAGCCATTATCCGACAGCACGCGCGCGGCAAACTCGGAGCCGCGATATGCTTCGCGTTTTTTTCCTATTAAACAGTTCAAAAAATTGCGAAACTTTGGTAAAAAAAGAAAACACACGCACCGGAAATTGGACGCAAAGATCGCGATGGCTGGGAGGTTTCCCTGTGTTGGATGAATGGTTACGATTAATAATGGCCTTCTGGGCGAAAAACGAAAGAACGCCAACGCACCCAAGCGCGTTTGAGTAGATCCGGGACGAGGTACGCCTCGCCGGCATGGTGGATTGAGGCGATGGGGAATTTAAATTCGTTGGATAGCTGCGGAGGACGAGCCGGAATGAGTCACCGGGAAGGGAAGGGAATGAAGGAAGAAGGAGAAGGAGAAGAAAAGAAACGCAACCCCGAATGAGCATATCGAGATCCACAGCCTCGTAGCAATGCACCGACAGCTACAATGCTCCATCAACCCATCTTCCTTCCATCCTATATCATAAACGCACCTTAACCCTCCCCCGCAACACATCACAAGCGCCTCCCACTGCAAATCCTCCGGAAATCCCTCATCCTTCTCTTGCTGCGTCAAGACCCCCGGCTGCTGGCCTTGCGCCAATACGCATCCTGCGCGTCGCGGATCCGCCGCGCGGTGTCGTTACGCATGCCGGAATTCCCAGGAAGAGTCCATGCGCGTTTGGTCGTAGGTGCTGGAGGGATTTTCGCCGCATGCGTGTCTGGTTGCTTTGTTAGAAAAGAAGGTGGGAGACGGAAAGACGGAACAGGAAAAGGGAAAAACGCACCTTCATGTGTCTCCACCGCGGTTTCTTGAATCCGAGTTGTTGAGGAAGAGCGTGTGTTGTGGTGGCTCGAGGAGCATCGACGACGAGGAGCGCTCGGATGTGGGGGCGGAGCTTGATGAGGGTATGCCTGTCCGCCTGGTTTATCGAGTTTAGCACTGAAGTACTGCGGGGTAAGGCTGATCATGAACGCACCGATGTTTATTCGCGCTCCCAGGAAGAATCTGCGCCGTCCGTAACTCCTCCGGCAACGGCCAATCTGTACGCGTCGTCCGTGTGTATTGAGCCCTGTCGAATGCTGCGGAGCCACGGAGGGATGGGTCCCTTGATGGAATTGCCGTCGCTGGCGCCTTGAAAAATGTTCAGCAACTCGTACTCGAGGATAAGGAGCAAAACGCACCAGCCAACGCCGGGGCTGAAATTACACTCCCAAATGCGAATGCGCAATCGACCAAGCCAGGGTCACCCAACGGCCCTCCGCGTCGACCACATCCACATCCACAGCCAGCTGGTCAATCACCGCTCGGGGATGTATCCCCCCGCCCTAACAAGCCCGCCATCGAGGAGCACGTCCCCCGCAACGATCTCCGTCCCGTTTCGCGCCGCCGGTCAGGATCTGGGCGTTGCGGATGAGCGTGGGCCGAGTCCCAGGGACGAAGCAGTCAGATGTCGAGGCGGCGGAGAGGTCGGTAGGAGAGGAGGGACTGGGGTGGGTTGAGTTGGGTGTCCAGGGCAAGACATTGGGCCTGGGATTGTCTGTGCCGTTTTGGTATGGAATTGGGTGGAGGAAAAGACCGAGGAGGAGCGTGGCAAGGAGAAGGAGGTGGCAAGCGACGTCGATACTGGGCTCTGGCCGGCGTATAATCCGGGAACTTCATGGGAGAGCGAGAGGCTTGTTCGTGGGACGAGGGATAAGCCCGTGATTTGATGTGTCATGATGTGACGTACTCGATCACATGAGATCAACAATCACGCTCACAGGCAATCTCTTAGACGACTAAACTCCTCCTCCCCTTCAACCCCCCTCCCTCGTCAAGCGTGTCACCGATGCCAGCGTACTTATAACCGAGGCGGAGGATAGAAAGCGTGTGCAGTACCACAAGCTGTGCAGTTGGTTGAGCACGGTCTGCTGTACTCTACTTATTCGCCCGCCGTTTTCTAGCATCTGGACCACAGCGATTGCATTCCCTCCAGCTGCGATTGCTACGTGGGTTCCAACTCGCAACCCCCAGATCTTGTAGGGCGACAATCCGTGTCATGGGGGTCCCTTGGTCGAACCAGGACGCAGCTTTTCACGTAATGCACCGACATGTGTGTGTTTCACCATAACTTTTGTCTTTCCCTTGTGCCGGGTACGCATAGGAGGCCTAGGATCGTGCCGTGGAAGAGACCTTATGATTCAGATGACCGGTGACCGGAGACTGAGCACGAACAGAGTCAACCACCCAATGCATCTACCGATTACATTCCTTCCAGCTGCCATGCGATTGCATGTTCCAACTCGCAACCCTCCAACTTGTTCTGCGTACTTGGTGTGCCTGTCGAGGGGTTATCTGGATCGAACCAGAAACGCAGCCTCGAGGCGAGAGAATGTGCTTTTTTTCTTTCTTTCTTAGAACGGTAAAACATTATCATAGCTTTTAGCCGAAATAATTTTTATCAAATTTTCCTTTCCTCTGCTGCACGGCAACGTTTGCATTTCAGGTTGGCCCAAACCGATCACACTCCACTCAGCTGCGAATGCGACGTGTGTTCCAACTCGCAACCCCCGCCCGTGTCGAGGGGGTATCTTGGTCGAACCAGGGACGCAGTCTTTCCATTGGGTGCTTTTCGGCAACCTTTTTTCTTTCCCTTTTGTCGGGTACGCATAGAACTATCGTCGGTGGGAGTTTAGATGACCATTCTTTGACCGGAGCGGCCGGAGACGAGCACGAGCCTGTTGAACGGAGAGGTAAATGGGAGGGGAAGACCAGGACGGTGAATTGCAAAAGCTACGGTATTTATACTAGGTAGTGAATCATTGCTGTACTGAATCAGAGATATTGAAGGCTGTAGTAGAGACGCTGTACACGACCGCATGCAAAGCACACAATTATACAGCTACCCGCTGTGACTACCGGGCGGCTGTGTATGCGGTGCATTCCAGCCAGCTGCGATTGCATTTCACCCAGCTGCGATGCGATGCGATTCGCAACCCTCCAACTTTACAATAGTTGAGACTAGTCGCTGTCGAGGGGTTAAGTATCTTGGTCGAACCAGGACGCAGCCTTAGACTTGACGCAAGGTAGCTTTTTTAAACGTTTGGAACGGTCTTCGGGAAAGCGGGCTTTATTAATAAAACGCGCACGAGGAGCAGTATGTACCGCTAGCGAAAAAAACGTCCATTGCATCCATCCACCCAACATACATTATCCCCATAAACAGCGAACGCCGAACAACAACGATAAACACCTCACCTCCCCACCCACACGACTAGCACTACCGCAACGCCTCGGGGCACTCCACCCGCCGTCTCCAGCGCCGATCGGCATCGAAGCGCGGGTTGGGGCGGTACTCGAGGCCGTTGCCGAGCGGGCGGCCGATGGGGACTCGTCATGAAGGGTTATGAAGTAAGAGAAAGGGAAGGATTAAACGAGCCAAGCCACCCTGGGCCCATGACGTCCTCCCATGCGGCACGCATCGAGCCGGTCCACCAGAGGTTGCCCTCCGTGTCGGGGGCGCCCCACTCGGCGTCGTAGGATGCAAGGATGCGGCGTTTTGCGCTTGTGAATGATAAGAAACTGAGCTGTCCGGCGAGCGAAATCCAATAGCGACAGCTATTCGATTAAGCTAGCGGAAAGCTGGATCCGAGCAGATTTGATACAGACGGATCTGAGCAGATTTGAGACAGACGGAGGAGAGCAACTTGAAGAGCCAAACACACTGTCTCCCATCTCCCGGTGAGCCCCGAGACCATGAACCGCTTGATACTGAAGTGGCAGAGACAGCATGTGGGGAAAAGAATGCGTTTGGGATTACTTACCAGCCTATCTCGGAGAGAAAAATCCAAGTGCAACCAAGTGCAACTACCAAATAACCCATGCCGGCATCGAACGAGCCACTTCCTCACGTTATTAACGCGCTTGAACGAAGCGCTTGGAAGTCGGCAATGCCAGTGGGACGCCTACTGTAGTGATACGGAGTGGTAGGAGGTCGCGCTGTTGGAAGCGTTCCATCGGTTATACTGCCGATCAAATCCGAATCAAATCAAACTGTTTGGACATCATCGCAGAAAGTCATCATCGGACGAAACGACATCAATCAAGCCGAGACCCGAGTGACTAAGCCTTGCCACCGACCATCCACGACCGGATTCCGATGGTGCTGCCCAATGAAACCTTGCTGGAAATCCTTCAGGAGCTCAGCGACGACGAGGACATCCGTTCTCTCCGAACCGTCTCTCTCGCAAACCGCCGACTCCGAAACCTCGCGCGGTCCTTTGTCTTCGCCAACTTCCACTTCCGTGCGCA
The DNA here is from genome assembly GCA_029282125.1 of Mycena amicta. Lineage (NCBI taxonomy): Eukaryota > Fungi > Basidiomycota > Agaricomycetes > Agaricales > Mycenaceae > Mycena > Mycena amicta. Next base: position 25,495 of record JARIHP010000265.1, read on the forward strand.
CGGCTTTCGCTGGCACAAGGAGCCCGACGAGACTTTCCCGACTCTCTTCCTCCCGGAAGAGGAAGAGTTGGCGCTAACACGGAACGCCTGGCCTTCTGGACGCTTCCCACCATCGCGCCACTCGTGCGCACCATTCACGTCAGTCATTGGCGGCGTAACGCTCGGGACGGGCCTGCCGGTGGGTGTCGCTTCGACGACAGCGCGGACACGCATCTGCTCTTACATCGACTCTTTGAACGGCTGGATGCCTTCACCGGACTCCGACTGCTCAGCGGGTACTACGCGCCATTCACCGAGACGGCATTGCGGAACTTGGTCCGCATTTCCCACTCGAGCCCACAGCTCTCACTGGACCTTTATAATTGCCCACTGGACGTCTCAGGAGGATGGCATGAAGCTCAGCTCCGCGTCCGTTCTGCTTGCTTTAGCGGGCAATCGACGCCCCAGTGGTGGCTTTCCGTCATCGATGGTCGCTCTCTCGAAACCCTAGACATGCCTCGCACCACTCCAAACTTTGATGAAATTCAGCCCACCGATATCCCGTCCATGCCCAACCTCCATGAGCTATCAGTCACCCTTGGTATCGAGCACCTTGTCGCGGACCTCGAGCTTCTGGCAACAAAGTGCCCTAACGTCCGCAAGTTCCGGCTGGATACCGATTTCGAGGACCTATCACTCATCGGTGGTGTCCATTCAGCTCCGTCTCCGTTTTCTGCTCTCGAAAGCTACACGGGACCGCTGGAGTGCTTGTCGTTCTTCCTCCCATCAGGCAGATTAAAAGCGCTTTCACTCGACCACCCTAGTCTCTCCGTCGACGCGTTTGCCGCTGCAATCGAGAATTTCAACCTCCGTCCCACAATCACAGCCTTCACTTGCGGAACTTCGTCCCGCGGCTTGGACATCTCCACCCTCCGTCGACTTCTCGCACCCTTCCCTGCACTCGAAAACCTGGAGATGAGGCTGCAAGTCCCGCATGACTCGGAGGATGACTGGATCGCGTGGACCGAAGTTCGTTATCTCACCTTGTCTATCCTCTAAACCTCTAAATGAAACCGCAGGCATTCCACCTCTACGCGAATCTCGCTGCCGACTCACCTGCTCCTGTCTTTCCGCCAAGGCTGTCAGAGATCCAACTGCTCTTGACACGCGAGTTCGGGCTGCAACACCTAGTCAACGTCGAGCCGCCCACGGTCCATGCAGTGGATAAGCGAGCGTTGAGAGCGAGCATGCTGCGCCTCTATCCGCGATTGAAAAAGATGGTGATCGTCGTGCCGACGTTTGTCGTGGATTGGGAAGACGGTAGGCGCGAATTTTGGAATGCATAGAAAGTTACTCGAAATTGAAGGCTGTAGAATGATGTGAGATTCCAAGTATGGCAGAGAATCGAGATGCATTTGGCTCCTGGGTGGGGATGTATGTTAGAAACTACAGTTCGGGGTTTAACGTTCAACAGGATCAGGAAACTGATAGAGAGAGAGAGTGAAAAAAAAAAGAAGTGGGGCGTGAGCTAGACTAGACCTCCAGCTCGAATCGATCGAGCTTCCCATAGACGTTCGCTGGCAGCAATGTTTCATAATGCACAGGCTGCGCATAGGAGGTTATCCTGTATGTGCTGGGCGTGGATATTGATGGTAGGTTCCGCATCGTTCAACGTTCAACGTTCAACGTTCAAATGGGATTTAAATTCGAGGGTTAAAAAGTTTATATGTAGTAATGTACGCTCGGGGATGAAAAGATCTCAGACGATGGATCCATGGATATCCGATGCCCGCATCGAACGAGCAGCTTCCGTCACGGCCCGCATAAAGCCGGACTGGGGTAAGCGCAAGAACGTTTCCACAGACAGGAATGCACTCCCACCCTACGTGCTGGCTCTATGCAGGATCATATGCATAGAACCTTCGATGAATACTGCATAAAATACAGAATACTTACTGCATGAGCTGTAAACTCGACTGAGACGGACCGCCCGGCCATCTGACTGGGAGGAAGAAAAAGGTTAAGGGGTATTGGATCAAATCCCGGGCCCGAGATGAACGGGGGCAGCCATGACAAATCTACCGAGCGCCAGCCAGGTACGGCGCTCTCCCGGGAGGTTCTTGAATGTTGCAGGATACCCATTAAATAGCAACTTTGGACAACCTGCAGCTTGCCTTGAAATTAATAGTCACTGTCCATTCACCTACAGTTGAAAAAAGAGAAGACGAATCACGTATACTAATACGATGAAGAGGATTCAGACCTCTTCCGCTTCCGCGCCGGCGACGACGACACTCTACGTCTGGACGGTGACCTGCGGCGGCGTCCATACTCATCATCCTCGTTCCTCCTCCTCCGACCGCTCCCTAGCCCGGACCGCCGCCGCCGCCTTTCGTTTCCGCGCCCGCCCTCGCGCCGCCCCCGTCTGTGTTCCCGTCTGGGTGCCGATTCGTCACGGTCTTGGCCAGGTCGATAACGATCCGCACGCAACTGCGTTGGATTGTCCACCAACACTCGATACAACTCGTCGTCAAATCCAACGCATTGAAGCCCAAAACATTCCGTGCGCGGCCGTCCATCGGGGTACAGCTCTCGAAGCCTATCGTGATACAACTTGACCTCATCGCTGCCATCCGGGTCCTGTCG
>JARIHP010000266.1:0-27687 GCA_029282125.1 Mycena amicta
CTTGTCCATATGCATATGGCACCCTCAAACCTTGCCCGCATATCACCGCTCAACTCCGTGAACCTCTTAATACCAGTATGCTTTCGGACCAGCCGTAGTCGTCTCTGAGTGTCCCTTAGACGCAGGAGAAGAATGAACGGGGTGAGCGAATGAAATGAGTCGCGGCCGAGTGGGCCGAGGTGGATCGTGAACTCGACGAATGCTAGGCACTCGAGGTGACCATCCCCGCGTCGAAATTTCTGGCAAGGGCCTCATAGACGTGAAGCGTGGAGGGGCGCCAGCATGGGTTAACCTCGACGCAAGAGGAAACGCTCAGACGTCACGAATCGAGACTCGAGAGTCTGCAAGACGCGCCGCCACGCAATGTCACTGGCAGTGGCCGTGACTGCATGATGCCATCACGGTTACCCACAAGCTCTCAACTCCTCAGCGAGCGGAGACTTTGCGACTTGTAACCTGGACATGAAATCAACGCGGGGCGGAGGCAGACCTGAAACCGTCGTAATACGGAGACTTTTGGGTCTTGTCAGGTAATCGGCGTCCCGAAGTCAACGCAAAAACTCCACTCGGCCGGATTGGATCGCAGGAGTGTTCGACGGCGGGGTTTGTAAAAGAGAGAAGAAGGAGAATGTTGTTGTTATCCCCTGGCCTTATCGCGCCGGAGTTTGAGCGTGGAAGGGCCCGGGGTGAGATGGTGAGCATCTTCCCGCAGTTGTGCGCAACAAAAACCGCCGAGCCTCTCAAGTCTCCGAGTCTTCCACACGGTGGCCGGCACGCGGGAGCGGCGAATATCTGCCAGTGCGTTGTCAAGCCTGAGCTCAATTGAACCATACCTCTGGGCGACATAAAATCGGCATTACGAGCCTGCCCCGTCTAGGGAGCCCGACACTGCCGCTTGCACCTTTGACTCAAAACCGTGCAATAAACGAAGACTCACCTCTTTCTCTTCATGGCTCCCACAACTACCGACACGATTCTCCTCCTTGTCTCGTTTCTCGCGGTTTGCGCCATTGTTCGAGGGCTCAGAAAGCGTCGCAGCGCTCTGCCCCTACCTCCAGGTCCCAAGAAACTTCCTATTGTCGGGAACCTCTTCGATATGCCCGCTGAGCGTCAGTGGGAAGCGTACCACCAATGGAGTCAAGAGTACAGTGCGTCGAGACTCGTTCCCAGTTGCATACGGGCTAACTGCGCTTCAAAGATTCCGATATTATTCACCTGGACGTGGCGGGCAAATCAATCATTGTGTTGGACAGTATGGCAGCGATTCACGAGTTGTTCGAGCGCAGGTCTTCCATCTACTCTGACAGGTATTTTACATTTTTTTTGAAGTGGGAAATCTCAATTTTATCGCACAGGGCCCGATTTCCTATGCTCGTTGAGCTCATGGGATGGCACTGGTCCATAGGTTCGCTGTTTACTTTACCTTCTGTCTTCTTGAAATTTACAATCGACTGGAGGTTTCATGAAATACGGTGCGGGCTCTGGCGCCGGAGATATATCTAATAATTGACTCCTCTGGTTATACTCACAGGCGATGTTTGGTAAGCTCATACATTTGAGGTTCAAACGCCCCCAAACGACCATGCAGGCGAGCACATCGGAAAATGATGCACGATTCCTTCAACGTCACCGCCGTCCAACAATTTCGCCTACAAGAGACCGTCGCAGCTCACGAGCTCCTTCGCAATCTCCTCCATGATCCGGACGATGTTATGTTGTCCTTCCGGCAGTACGTCTGCCTGCCTATGTTACCGAGTACTGACGCATACACTCATCGTAGCATGGCTGGAAAGTTGATTATGGACATAGCCTACGGAATCAAGGTCCGTACTGAAGCCGATCCCTACATCGACATGAATGAAGAAGCAATGCATGGGCTTTCTGTGGCTAGTATGCCTGGAGCATTCCTAGTGGTTAGTATGCTGAGCCTCCTGCGAATAGTTTTTGAGCCTCCTGCTTGCAGGACACGTTCCCGGCGTTGAAGTATGTTCCCAGCTGGTTCCCCGGTGCTGGTTTCAAGCGTCAAGCGGCACGGTGGCGGAAGGTCAGGCTTGATTCGGTCGAGCTGCCGTTCGAGGAGACCCGCAAGAATATGGTACGGTACTATGTTGCGTGAATCATGCGCCGAGCTGATCTTCTACGCGACCGTCAGATGCTAGGGACTGCCGCGCCGTCATATGCATCGATCCGTCTGCAGGCACTCGACACCTCCAGCGCCCACGACGGATTCGAGGAGGTAAATGTTGTCCGTAACACGGCAGCGGCCATCTACGGCGCAGGCTCCGACACAACGGTCGCCGCCCTGGGCTGGTTCGTGTTTGCGATGCTTGCATACCCCGAGGTACAGAAGAAAGCCCAAGACGAGCTGGACACGGTTCTCGGCCATGGGAATCTCCCAACATTCGAAGATGAGCCCTCCTTGCCTTATGTCACTGCATTGGTCAAAGAGGTCTTGAGATGGAGGACTATCGGACCCATCGGTGAGTCCTGGTGGCCACAAGATCTGCGCTGACTGTTTCAAAGGTATTCCGCATTATATTGCTGTCGAGGATGAATATCATGGATATCGCATCCCAGCAGGGTCGATAGTGATTGGAATGCCTGGTTCGATTTGTTCGATGTTTCCGTTAGATTCAGCTGACACCGCATAGGGCTCTGCTTCACGATAAAGTTAATTTCGAATCTTTTCTCGTCCTATCCCTCTCTGATGTTCTTGTTTCAGGACATCTACCCTGAACCTGAGTCGTTCAAGCCCGAACGATTCCTGCTTGATGGGAAGCTCAACCATGACGTCAGAGACCCAAACATGGCTGCGTTTGGTTTTGGTCGACGGTGTGTTCAACTCCGAGTCCTTTGATTTCGCTGAAAGCTTTGGCCCTTTCGCAGAATTTGCCCTGGCAGACACATGGCGACAGAGTCCATCTTCCTCTGTGTCGCGTCTATTCTCGCCACGCTGAATATCGGGAAGTGCATCGACAAGCATGGAAACACTATCGAGCCGACATATGATTACTTCCCCGGGTTAATTTCGTGCGTGAACGACCTTCGTTGCAGTGGTCTTAGGGTGCTGAGATGTGTTTTTGCATGCAGGGCGCCGTTTGCCGTTCAAATGCTCCATTACCCCGCGCTCGAGCCAGGCTGCTCAGGCCATTCAAGCGACAAGCACTACTGACTTTGCGGACAAATCGCGACCATAATCGCGTTATCCAATCAATACTCCTACCTAGTGGTCCTGTTCACGCAAAGCCGAATTCTGTAGTAATTAGACCTTAAGTTCAGAGATTTTTTATTTTTCGTGGCCGAAGAGGCCGAAAAAATTCTTCTGACTTTAGGGTCTAATTACAGTAGTAGTTCGACCGCGCCGACAAAAGTATCGTTTGGCGATGATCCTACGGTATGAACGGTCTATCAGCCACTCGACTCGCAAGCCCTTCCCACATCCACTATGCCCAGTGTGTATACACCTTGTCCATATGCATATGCCGTCCACCCTCTGCAGACTCGGAAACCTTGCCCCGCACATCACCGTGAACCTCTAATACTAGCATGCTTTCGGACCAACCGTAGTCGTCTCTCGGTGTCCCTTAGACAAATGAATGGGGTGAGCGAAGGACTCGGCGTGAAATGAGTCGCCGCCGAGTGGGCCGAAGGTGGATCGTGAACTCGACGACCGAAGTGGAGGTGAAAATGCCGCGTCGAAATTCAGGGCTGAACACCGACCAAGTGCTTCAGCCCGAGCGGCAGGAAGCAAGACGCTCGGTAAGCTCCAGACTCGGACATGGCCGGTAAGTATGTGACTACCGCCTGCGTCACGGTGATGCCATCACTTGTGGCAAGTCCCAAGTCATCTCCTCGAGCGGAAACTGTGCGACTGTTTGTAAACCTGGACATGAAATCAACGCGGGACGGAGGGGCGGACCTGAAACCGTCGTAACACGGAGACTTTTGGGTCTTGTCAGGTAGTCGGCGTCCCGAAGTCATGCAAAAAACTTGGGTGGGGTTTGTAAAAGAGACAAGAAGGATACTGTTATTATGTTGGTGAGCATCTTCTCGCGGTTGTGCGCAACGGAAGCCGCCGATCCTCTCAAGTCTCCGAGTCTTCTACACGGTGCCAGTGGCCCGTTGCAAGGCACGCGGGAGCGGCGAATATCTGCCAGTGCGTTGCCAAGCCCGAGCTCAATTGAACCATGCCTCCGGGCGACATAGAATCGCGGGCATCACGAGCCTGCCCCCGCTAGGGAGCCCGACACCGCCGCTTGCACCTTTGACTCAAAACCGTGCAATAAACGAAGACTCGCCGCCATACCTCTTTCTCTTCATGGCTCCCACAACTACCGGCACGATTCTCCTCCTCGGCTCGTTTCTCGTGGTTTGCGCCATTCTTCGAGGGCTGAGCAAGCGTCGCAGCGCTCTGCCCCTACCTCCAGTCCCAAGAAACTTCCCATTGTCGGGAACCTCTTCGATATGCCCGCTGAGCGTCAGTGGGAAGCGTACCACCAATGGAGTCAAGAGTACAGTGCGTCGAGACTCGTTCCCAGTTGAATACGGGCTAACTGCGCTTCAAGATTCCGATATCATTCACCTGGATGTGGCCGGCACGTCCATCGTTGTGTTGGAGAGTGTCGAGGCGATTCGCGAGTTGTTCGAGCGGCGGTCTTCCATCTATTCTGACCGGTATTTTACTATTATTTTTCAAGACGCGGGCGATCTCAATGTTATTGCACAGGGCCCGATTTCCAATGCTCGTTGAGCTCATGGGATGGCACTGGTCAATCGGTTCGCTCTTCAATCTACCTTTCATCGTGTTGAAACTGAAAACAACTTAACCTGAAGGTTTCATGAAATACGGTGGGTGCTCTGGCCAAGAAATATCCAATAACTCATTCGTCCTCTGTGATCACAGGTGATCACTGGTGAGCTTATACCATTGAAGCTCAAACGCCCGAAAACCATCCATGCAGGCGGGCACATCGGAAGGTGATGCACGATTCGTTCAACGTCGGTGCCGTCAACGAATATCGCCCACGAGAGACCGCCGCAGCTCACGCACTCCTTCGCAATCTCGTCCGCGATCCTGACGATGTTATGGCGCCGTTCCGGCAGTACGTCCGTCCGCCTGTGTTACTGAGTACTGAGTACTGACGCATATACACATTGCAGTATGGCTGGAAGCTTGATTATGGACACGATCTACGGCATCAAGATCCGCGATGAAGGTGATCCATACGTCCTCAAGATCGAAGAAGCAATGCATGGGCTTTCGGTTGCTAGTATGCCCGGAGCATTCCTAGTTGTCAGTATCTGGAGGCTGCTGTGAAATCGTTGTCGAGACTCATGCTGCTTGCAGGACACATTTCCGGTGTTGAAGTATGTTCCCAGCTGGTTCCCCGGCGCGGGCTTCAAGCGTCGTGCGGCACGTTGGCGGAAGGTTACGCAGGAGGTGCTCGAGTTACCATTTGAGGAGACGCGCAAGAACATGGTGCGACTATTTGTTCCGTTACTTTTCCCTCCAGCTAATCTTCCATGCAACCTAAGATGTTGGGGACCGCGGTACACTCGTTTGCGTCGAGCCATCTGCAGAAGCTCGGCACCTTCAGCGGAGAAGAGGCTTCAGAGGAGGAAGCAAGCATTATCCGTAACGCGGCAGGGAACATATACGGGGCAGGCGTCGACACAACAATCTCCGCTTTGGGCTGGTTCGTGTTCGCCATGCTAGCCTATCCCGAGGTGCAGAAAAAAGCTCAGGCAGAGCTGGACGCGGTTCTCGGGCACGGTAATCTTCCGACATTTGAAGATGAGTTGCCCTATGTCACTGCGTTGGTGAAAGAGGTGTTGAGATGGAGGAGTGTTGCACCTATCGGTGTGTTCCACCGGCAATATATATTGCGCTTACCATTTCAAAGCCATTCCACATTATATCGCCGTCGAGGACGAATATCGTGGATATCGCATCCCAGCAGGTTCTATTGTGATCGGAAATGCCTGGTTCGATGCACTCCATGTTTTGTCAGACTCGGCTGACACCCTACAGGGCCCTCCTTCACGATAAAGTTCCTTTCATCCTTTCCCCGAATTATCCCTTCATCTGACGCGCTCATTGCAGGACGTTTACCCCGACCCCTACTCGTTCAATCCCGACCGATTTCTCATTGATGGCAAAACTCAACCCAGATGTCAGAGACCCAAGCATGGCTGCGTTTGGGTTTGGTCGACGGTGGGTGATATCACCCCTTCAATTTTTAAAGCTTTAACTTTTCTTGCAGAATCTGTCCCGGCAGACACATGGCGACAGAGACGCTCTTCATATCCGTCGCGTCTATTCTCGCCACGCTGAACATCGACAAGTGCGTCGACGAGAATGGAAACACCATCGAGCCTACCTATGATTACTTCCCCGGCATCATTTCGTGCGTGAACAGCTTTGTTTGCCGTGATTTCGCGATGTTGAGATATCTTTTGCAGCTCGCCGTTGCCGTTCAAATGCTCCATTACCCCGCGCTCGAGCCAGGCCGCTGAGGCCATTCAGGCAACAAGCACTACTGACTTTGCGTAAAAATCGCGTCCACAATCGCGTTATCCATATCAATACTCCTACCGATAATAACACAGTCTTGCACAACTACCTGAGATGCTTGAACTTCCACGGCGCTAAAACGATCAGCGCTGTGACCGCTCACAGCGGCTCACTCAATACTCTGTGAATGCGAAGAATTCGAAGCGCGGTATGCATGTGGTCCCTATTACCAATTAGTTTGTTCAGCTGCTTTCAAGTTGTTCAGAGCATCAATGGAAGAACAAGACGAATGCACAGTGTGTGTAGTAACTTGAAGTTAAATTCAAACCAATGTCCTCAACGCCGGCGAAGCCTCAGAGAAAACTTATACTACATCCTGCGGGCCAGTCTAGGATTGCACTTACTTACTCCCAGCCGGGTGGATATTTTCCGTTGGATTGCTTCGGGTCATACCTCGCTGAAAATCCTGCAGCTGAACCAAGGATCCTCTGCGTTGCTTCAACTTGAAGTCTTAAACGAACACTCAGCCGAGAACAAAAGGCCTCAGCGGAACTCTGATTCACCCATATCTCGATAGCGTATACGTATGTAGCAGCAAAGATCTTCAAATTTCTCAGTTTCGCACACGGCTGTTCCCGCGTGGGACCACAATGCCGTTTCACAACAACACGTCCTATCTGCAACCCCGCCGCGGCCAACAAACCCCGATAATCAGATAACCCGCGCCCCAAAGATTTCAAACGGTCCGGATCCGGAAAAAACACATGCCTCCGACATCCCCAAAACTTTTTGTGGGCCGTGCGAAATTTCACATGCTTGTCGTCGATACGATAACGGACGCTATCTATACTGCAGGATGCGAACTTTATTGCGCCGGAAGAGAAAGAAAGACAAGAAAGGAAGGAAGGTATAAAATTCGCCTCCAGAGACGGAAAGGAATGTGTTTGTATATACTGTGTTCGTGAGGGAGGAAGAGAAAAAAAGAAGGGAGAGAGCGAGAGAGATATCGTTGCGTTGTGCGAGTGGTAGTGATACAATGCCGATGTCGATGCGGGATCGTGAGTGGGTAGGTAGGTCTGCGGTAGGGAATGTGAATATTAATGTGAATGAATGTGGCGAGGTCTATGCATCGACCTCCATATGTGTCCTCCTCGAGCTCGGGACATGTTGTTGTTCCTGTTCGTGTTCTTCCTCCCCCTCCGCATCCTCATCCTCCTCTATATCCTGCTCGCGATCCACAAGACTCATCGCCCTCATACCCGTGGCAGCGAGCCCACCAGGACTCGGCGCCCCACCAGTAAACCCCGGACTCGCAGCCCCACTGCCACTGCCGAACCCTCGACGACGACGGGGTTCCCGTTCCAGTTCCCGTGCTGACACCAGAACCAGACCGCCACTGCTCTCTAGGCGAATGCGACTGCTCTCCGGGAGACATTGGCCCCGCAGGCCCAGGGAGCGCGAGCCCGTCCATCCCGCGTTGGATGCCCACGGTGCGGAGACGGTCGACCCCATCTGCAAAAAAAAAAAACGTAAGACTGTTAGCAATCGTAGATTATGATTATAAAAGCAGAGAAGAAAACGTACGCATCCGCACGATCCAGACTCTCCCCCACTACGGCCGTCACCACCCCCGCGCAATCATGTCCAGACTCTCCGTCGCGAGTGTCAGCACCCTCTGCGCCGCCGCCATTCGCGCGCCCCGCCTCGACGGGTCCCGAGCCGGCCAGAGACCCGCGTCGGGAATGTGTGGGGTTACGGGTGAACCAAGCAGATGGGTTGAGCGGGCGGAGATGAATATGTGGACTGTTGGGCTGCGAACCGACGGACTGCTTGGGTCGCCCCCAGTACGTCAGTCCCGCGTTCTCTCCTGGCGCCCCTCCTCGCAGCCGTCCCCGTCCCCGTTAACGCTCGGCGTCCCCACCCCACTGGCACTCGCACTCCCATTAACGTCCCCATGATCACCCATCGTCCCCTCCCCAAACTTCTTGGGCAAATCGAGGATAAACCCTCTCACTCGTCCTCTCGCCGGCTCCGGCAACGCGCCCCCGGTGTATTTCGAGACGACGCCGACGACTTGGCGGATCGTGTGCACGATATCGCTGCGCAGGTGTGCGAGGGTTTTCAGATGGGCAGGCGTCAGTTCCGGCGTTGTCGTTATCGTCGAGGAGGACGATGCGGATGAGGGTGGTGTTGTAGGCGATGGGGCGGGTTGAAGTGAGGCGATAAAGTCGCGCAGGATGAGTATTTGTGCGTCGATGTGTTGTGTTGCATACTGTTCAGAACATGGTTAGCGGTTGTGGATTCAGAAGGCAGAGGATACAGACCTGCAACCACTGTAACAATACCTCAGCTTCCGCATGCTCTCGTCGCTCATGCAGCACTGAGACCGCCTGCTTCGAGGAGCATCGCTTGCCATCGACTTCGCTGAGCGACTTGGCGTTCTTCCCCTGCTGGATCTACAAAAGGTGCTTAGCACGAAACAAAGGACGAATGGGGGACGGATGGAGTAGTGGTTACCGCCATCATCGTCCCTGATCTCTATTAGTTTTGGAGATCGCGGGTCCTGGAAGGGGTTCGATCCCGCAAAAGGGTAACCAGTGTGGGATATAACGGTTTCGGTAGATTGCCGTTGATCCGGATCAGCTAACGCTGGCCGCCGTCCAAGATAATTTCTGACGGCCGCGGTTTAAGATCCCGTAAAAACTACTAGGGAGTTTTAGTGGGTATTGCCGTTGTCGGCCGGAGCCCCACAGTACCGTCCTTAATTGGACATATGGTCTGCCTAAAAGCATTCTTCCTGTTGAGTGTGTATTCCTTCCTGTCATGACGAGGTTCCAATTCTACGTCACCCTCTTGTGGGGTTATTCCGAACGACCAATGGTCGGCCCGAGCGGAGGCAATTGCCGAAAACCAGTAGGGGAATACCGCAAGGTATCTTGGATGGCCTGCTATCACACCACAAAAAAAAAAAAAAAAAAAAAAAAAAAAAAAAAAAAAAAAAAAAAAAAAACAAAGGACGAATGAAAGAAAGACTCACTCTCTGCTCGCCTCTTCGCTTGCGCGTTCTGGGGCGGCGGTGGCGGGGAGCGACAAACGGCGACGTGGCTGACCACAAGATGAGCATCTCTCTGACGGAAAAGAAGAACAACGCACCTTCTAACCAGGTCGGCACGCTCTCCTCGGTCCCCTCTTCCCATTTCCTCTTCCCAGAACTCCTGCTTCCGTTGTCCGTTTCAGGTAGATACATGTCCTCTCGATCCCGCGGCCGGGCGTACATGCCGCGTTCGTCATACGGCGCATAATCGATCCCTTCAGGCGGGGCGGCTGGTGCTGGAGTACGACGGTATCGGTCGAGCTGGATAATACGACGAATGTCAATATGCGGAAACATTGCACAGGGGAAGGACAGGGAAGGGCCCATGCAATTAAGCGGATGATTTTGAGGGAAAAAATCACATGTCGGCGAGGACACAGTCCGCATGGCGTTGGTTTGCAGATCTGAACGACTCACCCTATCGAGCATGCCGCCTGCAAACTCGTCCATCCGTTCTCCAGAGCCCGCAGGCAGCCGACTGCTCGCATGGCGGAGGGAGCTGCTAACGAGCGAGGAGGTGTACTGTGTTATCGTCAGTGCGCTGATTAGAGTCGACAACGTTAACGCACCTGGACCACCCGAGAATTCGCCTTTCCGGCCTCGTAGACCCGCAGAGCCCCGCTAACTAACGGCAGACTCTGCATCCGGGCAAGCGAGGAGTAGCTCGACGTCGCAGCTGGCATCTCCCCGACTCATTCTCGTCGTCGTCTTCGTCGTCGTCGGCTGGGGGCGTATGCGGTGGGGACGATCCGGTATGAGTCGTCGAGAGCGACAGTGCTGGGGTGTGGCTTGTGCTGGTCGACCCAGTCTTGTGCGGATGCTGCTGCTTTGCGTTGCGCATTGCATCGAGTGCGCGGACGGCAATGCGCTCGTCCTCGTCGATGTTCATGGTGGATGGCGGGTTGAGAGAGGCTTTCGACATGGAAGCTGCATTGTTTTTTTCACAGGTCCCCTCTCCACGTGCTCTGGCCGCGGCACAGCTGCTTTATCAGGCGCATCTCCGCCTCCTAATAGTGAACACATTCCAATTCATTCACTGGCTTTGTGAGGGTCGCATAAAGTATACTGGTTGCTTTAGCCGTAAGGAAACTCAACAAGCGGAGATCGGGCATCGGACGTTGTCTGGGATGAAGAGAAAGAAAGGGGTGGTACTTCAGCGACGATCGTTAACCGTCAACTCGAAAGCATCGATTCGGGAGTAACCTGGCATGCATACTGTCTCCGTACCGTGGCGAGCCGCAACGTAGTTCCCAAGTCTTCTCCTTCTCCGAGTACTAGTCTTCTGCAGAATCGCAGATCGTATCCCGCAGCATGCCGGATCCCCGCGCGGGTAGCCAGATCTACAGACCACGCCGAGATAGATGACGTTTGAAGGGCCCGCACATATCATATTCGCATTTGAATGATCATGAGCGATGTGTATTCCGTCTGCTGTCTGGATTGTTCTGTTTCTTTCCAGAATCACAGACCAGCTGAAAGATTCAGACACAAGCCGCACGGACACATGCATAGCGTATTTCACAGAGCAGGAGCATTACTCGGTGAACGGGATCCACAGCACATGTTGAGGATGATGGTTGTCGTTTGTCGTCAAGAGGTGCGGTCACGTGTGAAACGCAGCGGCGCGGATAAATGGGCCCTTAAAAGTTAAAAGTACAAACAAGAGGATTATGGACGCGATCGGAGTTTCACACGAATTCCCGTACTGCCTGTCGCCTGAATGGCCTGCGCAAGCCTGGCTCGAGCGCGGGGTAGAATAGAGCATTTGAACGGCAACGGCGCCCTGGAACATATCTTAGTACACCACTGCAACAAAAGTCGTTCACGCACGAAATGAGCCCGGGGAAGTAATCATACGTCGGCTCGATGGTGTTTCCATGTTCGTCGATGCACTTCCCGATGTCCAGCGTGGCTGAGAACAGACGCGACGGAGATGAAGATGGACTCTGTCGCCATGTGTTTTCCAGGGCAGATTCTACGAAAAGAAAGTTGAAGGTTTTATTTAGCGTAATCAAATGGGTTGAACAATGAACATGCCGTCGACCCAAAAACCAAACGCAGCCATATCTGGGTCTCTGACATCTGGATTGAGTTTTCCGTCACGCAGAAATCGTTCGGGATTGAACGACTCGTGGTCGGGGTAGATGTCCTGAAATATACGCATCAGACGAAATTATATGTCGGGGAAGGGAATGAAAAGGAACGTTATCGTGGAGGAGAGCCCTATACGGGGTATCAGCTGAGTCTTAACGGAACATCGAACGGGGTCGAACCAGGCATTTCCAATCACGATTCGAACCCGCTGGAATACGATATCCACGATACTCGTCCTCGACAGCAAGATAATGTGGAATGGCTTGAAATGGTCAGCGTACATATCGCCCACAAATAATAAAAAACAACACACACCGGTGTGTTGTGACACTCCTCCATCTCAAAACCTCTTTCCACCAACGCGCTCACATACGGCAACGAGGACTGATCGTCAAACGTCGGGAGGTTCCCGTGCCCCGAGCACCGCGTCCAGCTCGGCTTGAGCTTTTCCCGCTGCACCTCGGGGTAGGCGAGCATGGCGAAGACGAACCAGCCCAGGGCAGATACGGTCGTGTCGGAGCCTGCGGCATAGGTGGCCGCTGCTGTGCTACGGATGACGTCGAGTTCCTCCTCGGAGCCATCGTGCGCGCTGGACGCGTCGAGTGCCTGCAGACGGGTCGATGTATATGATGGCGCGGCAGTCCCCAACATCTGAGGATCGCACGGGAATATTTCAGCGCCAGGCAAGGTGCACACAACAGATATTCGCACCATATTCTTGCGCGTCTCTTCAAAACGGGCGTCTCGACGGCATCAAGCGTAACCTTGCGCCACCCGTGCCGCACGACGCTTGAAACCAGCGCCGGGAAACCAGATAGGAACATACTTTAACACCGGGAATGTGTCCTGCAAGCAGCATGAGGCTCGAAAGGTATTTCAAGACCCAAGATACTGACAACCAGGAAGGCCCCGGGCATACTAGCCACAGAAAAGCCCATGCATTGGCTTCTTCAATCATGTCGATTGTATGGATCGGCTTCAGCGCGGACCTTGATTCCGTAGGCGATGTCCATAATCAACCTTCCAGCCATGCTACAAGGTGCGTATGTGTCAGTATAACGACACAAGCCAGAACGGACGTACTGCCGAAAAGGCGCCATACATCGTCAGGATCGCGCAGGAGATTTGCGCAGGAGTTCATGAGCTGCGGC
The DNA here is from genome assembly GCA_029282125.1 of Mycena amicta. Classification (NCBI taxonomy): domain Eukaryota; kingdom Fungi; phylum Basidiomycota; class Agaricomycetes; order Agaricales; family Mycenaceae; genus Mycena; species Mycena amicta. Next base: position 12,854 of record JARIHP010000266.1, read on the forward strand.
GGGTCTCTTGTGGGCGATACTGTTTGACGGCGGTGACGTTGAACGAATCGTGCATCGCTTTCCGATGTGCTTCGCCTGCACCATGGATGAGGATTTCGTGTGTGTTTGAACCTGAAATCTATGAGCTCACCATTGATCGCCTGTACGTATGACAGAGGACGAGTGAGTTGTTGACTATATCTTTCGCGCCAGAGCCCGCACCGTATTTCATGAAACCTGCAGTCAAATTTCAAACAAGATGGAAGGCAAACTGAACAGAAAAATCCAAACCTACCGGACCAGTGCCATCCCATGAGCTCAACGAGCATAGGAAAGCGGGACCTGTGCAAATACCCTTGAGATTTCCCACCTCAAGATAATTGTAAATGTAAAAATACCTGTCAGAGTAGAGAGAAGACCGCCGTTCGAACCAACTCGCGAATCGCCTCGGCAACTCTCCAGCACAACGATTGATGTGCCCCGCCACATCTAGGTGAATAATATCGGAAATCTGTGAAGCGCAGTGAGCCCTGCCAGTGCCCGCCGGGAAACAAGTCTCGACGCACTATACTCTTGACTCCACTTGGTGGTACGCCTCCCACTGACGCTCAGCGGGCATATCGAAGAGGTTCCCGACAATGGGAAGTTTCTTCGGACCCGGAGGCAGAGGGAGAGCGCTGCCGCGGGCGGCGCATTGCTGAGCCTTCGAACAACAGCGTAAGCCGCGAGGAGCGAGCCAATCAGCAGGAGGGATGAGCTGGGAATTGTCGGTGTCATGTCAGTGAACTTGAAGAGAGGAAGAGAGTCTGCTGCCTTTTATGCCGTCGTTGTGAGTTCAAGTTTATTCTCGGGAAGCACTCGGAGGTCCGGCGTTCAGGTCGTTGCCGTTAGAACCTCTACTTATGGTTGGTCGTGGGTCATCGTTGAATGTCGGCGACAAGAATGTTCTCCCGCCGGCGGCGCTGCGGGCTTCGGACCCCGCCCGATAGTTTGAAGTCTGCCAGACCGCCAATCCGTGTCCGTTCCGCCGGCGCCGCCCATCCGGAAGATGCCGAAGGTAATACTAGTCTCCGCCGACTTGAGGTTCTCGAAGGAACACTGCGGACCGCTGATTCACCATGACGCTCCAAGTCCTTGTGACGGCAGGTAGAAAGTCCAATGCAATCCCGGCGCAGGGAGCTGCAGGCGATATCCAAGCGATATCCGCGATTTCTACGTCCCAGTCGGAACTTGGCTGGATTTGGCGAGGAGCGTCGTCTGTTGCGAAGATCTTCATCAGTCTTGCAACCAGGAAGAAAATTCAGCCCATCCTGAGTGGAATCCACCAAGAATCCATAGCGGTTGATGACTCAGACGAATGGTACGGTCACGTGTGAACAAGAGGTGTGACGCGTCGGAGAAGTTTGACCAAGTGAAATAAGTAGCAACTGTTTTACCACAAGCATGAGATGCATGATACGGACAACAGGTTTATACACGCGATTTTCACGCAAAGTCAGTACTGCTCGTCGCCCCGAATGGCCTGGGCTGCCTGGCTCGAGCGTGGAGTAATGGAGCATTTGAACGGCAACGGCCGCCCTGAAAAAACGAATCTCAGCACCCAAAGACCACACCAACAAGTTTTCACGTACGAAAACTAGGCCATGGAAATAATCATATGTCGGCTCAATTGTGTTTCCATGCTCGTCGACGGACTTTTCGATCTTCAGAGTCGAGAGGATAGACGCAAACGGATATGAAGATGGAATCTGTCGCCATGTGCTTGCCGGGACAAATTCTGAAACAAGTTGAAGGGTTAGTCAAAATATAATCAGTTGAACACACCGTCGGCCAAAGCCGAACGCAGCCGTATCTGGGTCTCTGATATTTGGATTGGGCTGGGCCGTCGAGCAGGAATCTTTCAGGCTTGAAGTGGTCGGGTTCAGAGTAAATGTCCTGAAACAAATGGGTTACAGTCAGACGACAATATATATCGGAGAATGAGAGGAACCTCATCGTGAAGGAGAGCCCTGCACAAGTGTCAGCTCAGTCTTGGTAGAACATCGCAATCGAACCAGGCATTTCCTATCACGATTGAACCTGCGGGGATGCGATATCCACGATATTCGTCCTCAACAGCACATAATGTGGAACAGCTTTCCAACGGTCGGCAGAATATATATCACGAGCAGTGGAAACAACACCCAATGGGTAAGACACTCCGCCATCTCAAGACCTCTTTCACCCAATGCGGTCACATAGGGCAACGAAGACTGATCTTCGAATGTTGGGAGGTTCCCGTGCCCAAGCACCGCATCCAACTCGGCTTGAGCTTTCTTCTGTACCTCGGGGTACGCAAGCATGGCAAAGACGAACCAGCCCAGGGCGGCGACGGTTGTGTCAGCGCCTGCCGCGTACACAATCGCTGCAGTGTTTTGGATGGTACTGACATGCTCTTCCTCCGAACCATTGTGGGCAGTGAGCGTGTTTGCATTTTTGCAGGTTGTTTGATGCAAACGATGGTACGGCGGTCCCCGACATCTGAAATGAATCATTAGCCGAGGGAAACTATCAGCAGTTATTCATACGATATTCTTGCGGGTCTCCGCGAACGGTAACTCGAGCACATCAAGCGTAACCTTCCGCCACCGTGCCGCACGACGCTTGAGCCAGCACCGGGGAACCAGCTGGGAACATATTTTAACACCGGAAATGTGTCCTATACGCAGTGAGTGCCAAAAACTATTCACATGAGACGACTGACAACTAGGAATGCTCCCGGCATACTAGCGATAGAAAGCCCGTGCATCGCTTCTTCAATCGTGTCGATGTATGGATCGGCTTCAGCGCGGACCTTTATTCCATAGGCGATGTCCATAATCAACCGCCCGGCCATGCTACAGGGTAAGTGTGCAACTTCTGATCAGTAGTAAACACAACAGGCAGACGGACGTACTGCCGGAAGGGTGCCATAACATTGTCCGGATCGCATAGAAGATTGCGCAGAAGTTCATGAGCTGCGGTAGTCTCTTGGGGGTGATATTGTTTGACGGCCGTGACGTTGAACGAATCGTGCATCATCTTCCGATGTGCTCGCCTGCATGGGCGTTATCGGCCGCTTAAAACCTCAAATGTATGAGCTCACCAACGATCACCTGTGAGTACGATCAGAGGAGGAGTCAATTATTGAATATATCTTCGGTGCCAGAGCCCACACCGTATTTCATGAAACCTCAAGTCATTTGTAAATCTCAACGAGATGGAAGGTGAATTGAACAGCAAACCTACGGACCAGTGCCATCCCATGAGCTCAACGAGCATGGGAAACCGGGCCCTGTGAATACTATTAAGATTGTCGCAACTCAGAAGAATCGTGAAATACCTGTCCGAGTAAATAGAAGACCCGCCGGTCAAACAACTGGCGAATTGCTTTCCACACTGTGCAGGACAATTATTGACGTGCCTGCACGTCAGGTGAATAATATCAGACTCTGGGAGGCACAATTAGCCTGTGTTCTGGTAAGAACGAGTCTCAACGCACTGTACTCTTGACTCCAGTTGCGGTACGCCTCCCATTGACGCTCGGCAGGCATATCGAAGAGGTTACCGACAATAGGAAGTTTCTTCGGACCGGGAGGCAGAGGCAGAGCGCTGCGGCGCTTCCTACCTCTAACAATGGCGAACACTGCGAGAAGCGAGCCAATAAGCAGGAATGAGCTAATGGTTGTGGGTGCCATGAGGGGAGGCTGGGAGTCTGCCAGTGCGGTCACCGGCAGTGGCGTCCTGTGAGTTCAAGCTATTCCGGGGAAGGAAGCACGGCCTTCCGGTGCGAGAAACTGCTATTTCCGAGTGCGTTCTGCATAACCAAAGTAATAATAGTCTCTGTCAAGTCTCCGTCGACCTCGGTTTGAGGACCCAAGGTTCTTGAAACCTGCTGACGCTGATCACGCTCACCGGAGTCCCCGTGGTAGAAAGTATCGGGTCTTGCGTCCCACCGTTTGCAGAGTTTCCGAGCTTGAACCAATTGAGACAGACGCAGAGTTCAGTTCAGAATTTCATGCCAGTGTGGAATGCACGGATGAGCGTCGGCAACGAATCTCGTCTCTCAAGAGTCGAGCTAAGGAGAGGGATCACTGGTACGTTTCTAGCTTCTGCGCCCGAAGTGGAGAGATGGGCTATCGGTTCTTGAAGACGCGAAGAGGACGTCGTTCTGGTTCTGGTCAAAACATGTCACGCGTGACACACTCTCTGCCAGTGACTCGATCCAAGAAAATGAGTTCTCGCGAGTCACCCACTCGACCCTGCTGAGCCTCCGAATGATCCCTCGTCGACGTTGGTGTCGCTTTCTCGGTATGTGCGAAGCGCTCGAAGCCTGAGGCAGAGCTCTGGAAGAATTGGACCGGGCTCCAAGTCGCAAGACAGAGATGGAGAGAAGTCGAAAAGGTAGATATTATTCTTTCCCTCTCCGAGTCATTGGCTGTCTTACTCTGAAAGTATACAGGAGGACGATTCTTCCCAATGTTAGCGACGAGATCCACTCTCCGAGTCGTTCGACACCCGAACCATCTGGAATCGACGAACGCTACGAAGTCGACAGAAACTCTACGCTCCTCCTCCAATTTCCAACCGTTGACCCATACTGCCCGAACCCGGGCCCGCTCGACATCGCATGCTCCATGAATTTACACGCCGGCAAGATGGCGAAGCTAACATCCCGCGCAGTCTGCGTGAGCTCGCCGAGTGTCTTTAACGTGCGTCGGGCACGTCGAGCTGGGCTCAGCTCCGAAAGGCTCAGCTCCGAAATGCACTCCGGTGGGGTCAGGACTCGACGTCGACGTTCGTTCAGAATGGCTGTCGAATATGACGCTCTGAGGATAACCACCTAGCCTGCGACACGCGCGACCGCTCTCATTATGCGGGAACGAGATATGTCGGCCGCAAGAAAGAGGTTACGCTTTCGATTCCACCGCGGCCATCGACGGCACACTTTCGGATGGCGAGCCCGCAACCTGGACTTCCATTGGGCCCGAGCGTGGAGGGCCGGACGGGGTACAATTCTGTGCTGCTTAACCAGCGCGACGCGAGTCTCCCACCAACCCCTCCTCCTCCATCGTTCGCACAGCCGCCTCTACCTCCATGACTCCGTCGCCACAACTCCAAGACGGAGAAGAGGAAATGGACCTCCTTGACTGAAACAACGGCCACAGCAACGATATGATTGACGCTGCGCGCAATTGACGCGAATCCAGACTGTCCACATAGAATACGGTGCCTCCGCAGTATACCGAGCGTGTCCTACGCTGCTCGAGTATCTATAGTTTTAATAGATTTCCTGGACCAATCCAATCCCGTACTATTATCGTCCTCGTTTCCCATCTCCGCCTAGCTGAAGTTTGGTCGAATCTTACCAAATTGAGCAATGATCGTGCTCTATCACTTTTCTCTTTCCGCCATCATTCCGATGTCCTCGCGTTCGGCGTTCATGAGCGCTTGTGAAGACGTGGGCCGCCGGTGGGCGAGGCGCTCGTCTTATAAATTGTCGCCTGCATGCTGTTCACCATCTCCTTCACGCCATGTCGGTCCTCGACTATCTGCTCATGAAAACTACTACACCTGCGGTTGTCCCTCCACCAGCTCAAGCAGGACCCGCAGCGTTCGAGCAACCTCCGGACAAAATCGGCCTTCTTGTTACCGAGGAGCTGGACAAGGCGCTCAATGAGGCGAAAACCAAGGTTGCGCGAATCGCGAAGGAGTGTCGGATGAAGAACAGGAAGTTTCGGTGCGTTATCCTGCTCCTTGTCTGGGACCAGAGAGACTGACGCGCCTATCCAGGGACATAGAATTCGATCTCGAGAACGACAAGGACCGATGTCTCCATGGGCTTTCTCACAACACGACCTTTTCGCCGTCCGACGTGCAACGCGTCACCGAGATTTTCGACAATCCGCAGTTCTTCATCGATGGCGCGAGCTCGAGTGATATCGTTCAAGGCGGCATCGGGGATTGCTGGTTCGTGTCTGCGTTGGCAACAATGGCGACTTGTCCTGGGCTGGTTGAGAAGTTCTGTGTTGCGGTGGGCGACCTGCCTGCAAATTACCTCCGCTGATGTGCTAGTCCAGCGCGATGAGCAGGTTGGCGTGTATGCTTTTGTGTTCTTCCGTGATATGCGATGGGTTAGCGTTGTCATCGACGAGTGAGCACCGCCGTTCGTGCTCTGCTCTCTCCCACTCATCACATCCAGCCTGCTGTATACCAAGATCCCGAAATACGAGGAACTCACCGCTACCGAGAAGGACATCTTCCACAAGGACAAGGACCGGTACAACGCCGCAGCGCGCAAGGGCACCAAGGTGCTCTACTTTGCGAGATCCTCCACGGAAGGAGAAACATGGGTGCCGCTGATCGAGAAGGCATACGCGAAGCTGCACGGTCAGTTCTCCTGGTTTTCCCTTCATTGACTCACGTCCGCAGGTGATTATGCTGCTCTGCGAGGAGGAGAAGCTTGTGAGGCAATCGTGAGTTTTCCGCAATCTCTCACTCTGACGCTTGCTCATACGTAACCTCAAGGAAGACCTCACTGGGTATGCCCGCACTGATTCTCGTCCCAACCTCTGATAACTCTCTCCAGTGCGGTATCCAGCTTCATTCCATGCAAAGACATTCTCGACAGAGATGAATTCTGGACCACAGAACTCCTCAAAGCAAACCAGGACCGACTCTTCGGATGCGCCTACAACCCCCTCGATCTATCGCGCAACAACGAATGGGGCGCCCGCATTAGCGGACTCGTCGGGAACCATTCATATTCCGTTCTGCGGGCACGGGAGGTGCGCGGGAAGCGTTTCGTTGTGGTGCGAAACCCGTGGGGCGAGAGCGAGTGGACTGGCGCGTGGTCGGACGGGTCCAAGGAGTGGACAAAAGAGTGGCTGGATGTGCTTCCCGAGCTAGGGCACTCGTTCGGGGATGATGGGCAGTTTGTTATGGAATGTGCGTTGGAGTATTGGGGGTTTGTTGTTCTCGCTCACGAAGCTCTCCAGACAAGGATTTCCTCGCAAGCTGGTCCGACATCGATCGAGTGAGTCCACACTTTGCGTATCGATTTGGGCTAATATCTGCGGTAGACCATTTTATTCGACTCGAGTTGGGTAATGTCCTCCCAATGGCTTGAAGTAACGACCCGCGAGTTTCCTGCGGCATGGAGCTTCGGCGACGTTTCCTGTGCGTACCCGAGTTCCCTCTGTCGCTTTCTTCCTTAACCGACTCTGACAGTCAGCATCTCCATGCCCAAGCGGTCCAAGGCGCTTATTGTGCTTTCCCAACTCGACTCGCGCTTCTTTAGCGACATCAGCGGGCGCTCGACGTGGTCTCTCGATTTCGTCCTGTACAAGCAGGGACAGACCGAAGCGCTTGCAGAGGCCAACCACGCGAGATATTTCTCGAGGAGTGTGAATCTCGAGGTCGAGCTGGAGGAGGGCGAATACGTCGTTCATGTGGGTTGTTCCTGTCGTTGCGTGAATATGGTTTAACGATACTGCAGGTTAGGATTGACCGTGAAAAATTGCGGGAGAAGGTCTGTGGACATATTCTCGTCGTTCTAATTGATGACCTTGGCGCAGGATTATTTCGAAACGCAGTCCCCCAACTGGGATGAACGTAAGCTGGCGAGGGTGGTTAACTGAAAGAGCCATTAGCCGGTCGATTGCTTCAAGTGAGTTTTCTTCTCTGCTTCAGCCGACCTTTGCTCACGGGATTCCCTCTAGACTTCAAATCTGAGTGCGTAACTTGCCACTGTTTTCAGTGCCGACTGACGATCTCTCATTATTAGGTCGGAGGTCGCCAATCTGCCCATTGCCCCGAACGTCCTCGCTGGACAAACACTGGCTGAGCTTGAAGCGAAAGCGGCGGCGTTGAAGCCTGTGTCGAGTGTTCCCGCTGTCGCTGGTGAAAGTGCTCCATCGACCGGGGCCCCTGCTGGTTCGACGACAACGACCACAAAGACGGTTACAACCGTTGTCGAAACTACCACCACGGGCGCTCCCAGTGTGGCTGCTGCTGCTGCTTTGACTCCTGCGTCCACGTCTACAGTGGCCATCGTACCCATTAGCACCCCTTCCCCACCCACTGGCACCAACACGGCAAACGACGGAAAGACGGCCCTCCCAGCGCAACCGCTGGGACGCACGGACGACCCTCCGCCTTTGCTCCTTCCGCTCCCTGATCCCGCTCTCGCACCAAAGGTCCTTGGCCTGAAGGACCCCAGCGAACGCGGCTCGATCTTCTTGGGTCTGCGCGTTTATACGAAGCGGGAGGCACCTGCGACGCTTGGTGGGCAGCTAAGGCATGAGATGGGTACGTCGTTTGCGGGGTTGGCGCTTGTGAGCACGAGTGAGGCTACGGGCGTGGCTTCTTGAGGACGCGGAACTGTACGGAGGGACATATCTAGTGGACGTACATTTCTTCAGTACTTCCATGTCGTAATACGCCATAATCACACCGTGACACGCTTTCTCTCGACCGGCAACCCAGACTAACGCCAACTAGAGACGGGCACAAAACTTTCCGCCCTTGCAATCAACCACCGAGCAATGACTAAATCGTCTTTCGGGAGATTGCTGCCAGTGTGAGCCCGCGGCGACGACAGGCCGCAACAAGGCTAGGCATTGAGCTAGTGCAGGAGGTCCCTTAGACTAGCTACGTTGAGTGCCGTCTCCGACCTTTGTGTTTGCTAACGCGTCTCATCTACAGCTCGATATTGAGGATCAAGCCGAGCTCAACTCACCGTCGACCTGTCCTTCGCAATCGTCTTCCGACTCCGAGCCATCGACTGCACATGCCACGACTACCGCCTTCATCGAAACCTTGCAAAGGTCGAAGCACGTCTGTCCTGGGAGCCCATTGACGCAGGAAGACGTTGGAAAGACGAATCGTGTAACTCGCTTTCTTCTCACTCGCGACTGGGCCACCGGGTTTCTTTTGGTCTCGACTGTTCGGGCAAGACGACTGCGAGACTGGCGTATGCTGCTACTCTACAAGCGCCCCTTGGCTCGCCAAATCTACCCAAATCAACGCGGCGCTTGGCATATTTCCGCTCTCCCATTCAGCATTTGCCCGAAAGCTCTTGGAATTGTTTCTATGACCTCATAGCGAGACTAAAGCCTTCAAAAACTGACTCCCATCTCGACAAGTCTCTCAAATTGCGGCTCTATGCGCTGATAACTACGGTGATTTATTTATTTCCTTCATTCTCCTGCCCGCTGAGTTGATTGTCAGGTACAGAACCATGCGTGTCATTGGCTAAACCAGCTTATGCACGTCTCGGCATGAAGTAACAGGCACGACTATGTTTTTAGAGACCGAACATAAAAGGGCGAAGGTTATGCAGTCTCAGCTCAAATGCCTCACATGCATCGCAGCCGCTCCATACTTTGCCTTGTCGCCTTCCTTGCATCTGTCGGCTCCGCCTGAGCTCGATGCTCGAGCCTCGGTCGCGGGCACTTGGACTCTTGCCCAGAAGGGGTACGTCTTCAATGGGTTTTTCACAAGCGCTGTTGCTAATCACGTCGCTGCCAGAACGACCGGCGTCAGTGGTATGCAACTCGCCGTCGTCTCCGAGACCAAAGCCATAATCTACGACAAAGTGTAAGCAGCCGGTACCTTCAGCATTGCAATATCCTCACCGTCATCAGCGAGCACAACCCGCTTACCGTGAACGGTCATGTTGCTGGGCAGTCGAGCTCGACCTCAACACGCAAGCAGTCCGCGCTTTGAACCACTCAGCAACTCCTGGTGTGCGACCGGGAGCTTCTTGAGCAACGGTACCTTGATCAACTCGGGTGGAAATCCGGTGGTTATAACGGGTGAGTGAGCGACGTCGATGGTATGATTGCTTTCTGACACTGTTCTATCTAGGCGCCAACGGGCTGCAAGGCATTCGCATGTTCACGCCCTGCACCAACGGGAACGTGCGATGTGTACGAGAACCCGACTCGCATCCGTCTGTCGTCAGCTCGATGGTACCCGTCTTCTGTGAGCATTTCGGTCGAGAACGCTCTCAATAGCTGAGTTATCTACACAGGTGCGGATTCAAGATGGATCAATCATTATCTTTGGTGGTTCCGTGGCCGGCGGGTGAGAGTCTGCACAATTCACGACGAGCTAATTGACACGACTTGCGTCTTGTCAGATTCATCAACGGTGCTAGTGCGCTCCACTCCGATTTATCTCTCGATAGACGGCAATAAATTGCGCCAACAGGTATCAACAATCCCTCATATGAATTCTTCCCACCCAAGAACATAAATGGTTCGTAGCCTTTTTGGGTGTTCGTCCTCGATCCAATTCAATCAATTGAATTGAATGACAGGATTCAATGGAACAAAGATCCCGAGCAAGTTCCTGACGGACACCTTGAACGGCAACCACTTCCCCAACCTCGTCAACCTCCCCACGGATGGAATGGTGTATGCCTCGGCGAATCAAGCTGCGATGATTCTCAACTGGAAGACGAACACTGAACTTCGTCTCCCAGCCATTCCTGGAGGCGTGCGGATTAGGTTCGCTGTTGTTCCGTCCCTGTGAAACAGCCGCTCATCTATACACAGCTCGCCCTTCTCCGCTGGCCATGTTCTCCTCCCTCTTTCCCCCGCCAACAACTACACACCAGAAATTATGATCTGCGGAGGCTCTACCATCAGCGATAAGGTCTCCGCGTCTTCCATCTCCTCTCAGGCACCGACCTCGGCACAATGCATCCGCATGGTCCTCAATACTGCTGGCATTGCTGCTGGCTGGAAAGTCGAGTCGATGCCGCAAGGCCGTATAATGGTAGATATGGTTCTCCTTCCCGACGGACGTGTCATGCTCGTCAATGGGTATGTTTCTCTTTCTATTCAATATTATCCTGGTTTCATCTGTTGCACAGTGCCACAACGGGTGTCGCTGGCTATGGAAACGTATGTTGACACGATTTCGTTTCTTATCTATCTCTTACTCAAACTCGGCGTAGGTGGGGAACCAAGTTGGCCAGAGCAACGCTGATAACCCAGCTTTCACGCCTTTGATCTACGACCCGGCTGCTCCTGCAGGAAGCCGTTTCTCCTCCGCCGGACTTGTGGCGTCTACTATCCCGCGGTTGTATCATTCAACTGCGTCGTTGACGCCAAACGGGACCATTATGCTTGGTGCGCTCCATATAGCCTGCTTTGTAAGTTTATGACGCGTTTTGAAACAGCTGGATCCAATCCCAACAACGATGTAACGACGGTGAAGTACCCCACGGAGTATAGGTTGGTTCCTTTGCGTCAGAGATTCTAAATCGTGCCTACTAACAATACCCAAGGCTTGAGTTCTATTCCCCACCCTACATGAACGTCGCTCGCCCATCATATACCGGACTTCCTGCGACGATAAACTACGGCGTCACGTTTAATCTCGCCGTCACTCTCCCAACGAACACCGTCAACGTTACAGGTATGTTGTTCAATTGAATTGCAAGCCCTCCCCGGGCCCACAAACTTGATAAACTCTTCTAGTGGCGCTGATGGACTTGGGTTTCGCCACTCATGGCGTGCACATGGACCAGAGGCTCGTCTACCTCACTTCGACGCTCTCGGCCGACAAGAAGACACTCACCGTCCACGCTCCCCCGTCTGCCCCGATCTATCCGCCTGGGCCAGCGTATTATATGTTGTCACCAACACGGGAGCACCGAGCTTCGGGCACAAGACTCTTGTTGGCACTGGCGCGTCGCCGCCTGTCGACAAGGCGGCCATTGCGAAGTGGGTAACTTGTATGCCTTTAGCGTCTCATGCTGACCTTTCTGCGACTCAGCTTGCTCAAGACTACAACTGCATCTTCCGTGATTCCCAACTTCCAAGGACTAGCTCCGAGTTCTGGAGAGGGGAGTGATGTTGCTACGGCCGTCATTCCTGCGCGTTGAAGCTGAAGCATTTCCTTCCCGTTTCCCGTTGTTTTCATCCAGCCTCTCTTCGGACAATGTATACACGTATTTACCTTAATTAAATTCTCATTTATTTGACAAAAGCCGGTGTCTTCCAAAATCTTGAATTCCGGCGCGGCCGAGGCCTATGTCCATATTTGGCGCCGGGACATGGGACGAGCCAATCATTTTTCAAGTTCGGCGTCTAGATTCTGATGGCCCATCGGGGACAGACCTTTTTGGGTGTCGACCTCTTTGCTTCTGACGACCACCAGGTTGTGAGGAGATCTCACCACTCGATAGAAAGCGTTCCTTCCTGTGCGCGATCTCATCGACAGCCATGGAACTTCTCTGGTCAAACTTCGTGAAGTTCCGCACTTTGGCGTTGACTGATTCTGCCGTGCTTTGGTTACTGTCGCGCTTTGACCTGCTTCAACGCGCACAATTCAAGTCTTATTCAAGTCACGGGAGGTCACTTTGCTTTACTCTGCACCACGAAGATGCCCCGAGCTGTACTTCGCCTGCCAGCGAGTGGCATCCACACGGAGGGTCAAGAGCTTGCTTCCATGATGCCCCCGAACATCCTCTCCGACATTTTCGAGCGGCTCGCGCCAACCTATCAGACCCTGGGGCTCAACTGGTGCCCAAAGGAGGGCAATGCGCAACTCGAGACGCTCGCACATGGTCATCTGCTCCGTGTCGCAGGCGTTTGTCGAACCTGGAGGCACGCGGCGCTCGGAGCCCCTTGGCTATGGACCACCATCGAGGTGGATTTCACTGACAACGGTGCCACCCCAACTGTATCGACTCTGCTGCAGCTTTGCATCGACCGCTCTGTCTCATTTCCTCTCACGATTCATGCCCGGATTCCCGACAGGCCCCTACCAGCCACTGGCAGGCTCCGCGCCGATCTCGAAAAGCTGATGGCAGCCTCTGGTCGATGGAGCGTCGTCAACATCAGCCTGGCGCGCCGGACAAAGACACAGCCCACGTTCCAATCGTGGTTGTTCCCATTGGATGGACCTCTACCCGTCCTGCAGCGAATTCATCTTCAGCCCCGCGAGCGCTTCCCCGTCGACCTGACCAAGTCGCCGCAACTGATACAGGTCCTCACCACACTCCTTCACGAGGAGCGCACGCGGAATCCCAACCCGTTACACAAGATCCCATACTGGGTCCCAACACTGGAGGCCATCTATCTTAGCCGAGATGGAATATGGCCCAGCGGCCTGTTCGTCGCACTCCACCGCCTCACAACTTCCGTTGCGCCGCTCCATCTGGCTGTCAAGTTCAACACGCTTCCCCGAGGACAATGGTACCCCTTGTCCAACGGTGGCATGGCGCTGGTCGAGCTGCATCTGACGGTATGGAACAAGCCGGAGAAACTCGAGGAGTGCAGCGCTCTTCTAAACAGGGTTCTGTCCAAGCTGTTTCTTCCCCGACTGCGCACTCTTTCCATCGCGACGCCATGGTCCACTCGTAGACCTCTCTGTATCTCTCCCACTGCCTTTGGAGAGTTCATTGAGAGGAATTCGCTCCTCGGGCAAGAACTCACGTCGCTGACACTTCTCAACGTCGTCATGTTCGAATATGATCTTCCTCCCAATGGCCTACTCGATATCCCACGAACACCACGACTCCGAAATATGATCCACTCGCGATGGCCGAGAAGTGGATGCGCGCGGTCCCGTGCCTGACGCATTTGACTCTGAGCGATGTTCTCATTGAGCTATTTGAACCTTGCCGCGAGCCAGATGCTTTTCACACCGTGTTCACCGACGAGCTTTTTGAGCAGCTCACGCTACATCCTCTCCTTCCGCGTCTGGTCGATTTGACCTGCTATACAACGCTCAAGTTCAATCCGCCGGTCTTGCGCAATGTTCTCTCCGTCCGGCCGCGACTGCAGGTTCACCTCAAAGCATACTCGGAAGCTGGGCCTTCTGCAGATGAATGGCCTGCACGTTGGCCCGAGGTAGTCGGCGGATTCATTGTCGGTGCTCGGGTTGACTTTGAGACTGTCAAGTCATTTGAAGAAAGGTCATCGCGCAGCCAGTGGGCTAAGTTCTGGTAGTGCGTAATCATAAAACATGTATATTCACGAGAATCATAATTCCTGTTATTTCCCGCCTCGCGTCATTCCCTCCACAGGTCACGACACCGTGCCAGAAGTCACGCGGCGCCTCCTCCACCATGACCCAAGTCGACTGCCACCGGAGCTCGAACGCGAGATTTTTGAAATCACGGCCGCGTGTAATCCGAAGTGCATCTGCGCCGTCTTACATGTTATTGTTATTGTTGCTCGCCGTGTTGTCGAATGGACGACCAAAAATTGAAGGGCTCCGAATGTTAGCGACGGCGCCTAGACGGGAGCTGGAAAGACGGGGGATGTAGTCTTGGTACTGTGGCTTGAGAAGCAGATTTGTAGTGGGGAGAATGCCCGCAGGGTGCTGCCAGTGCTAGTAGGCGCGCAAGCTGCTAGTGAGCAGTCCGACACCGCAGACGCCGTTGTATGGTACACGGGGGTTCGCTTTGAAGAAAGTTCGAAGCTCGGACAGGTGGGAGACGACAAGCACTGGATTGTATGCCGGTACGGACAGGGAGAACAAGAAGTGAAAAAAAAGGTACTGAATGTGCCCGACGCTGATTAGCCGCCAGTCCAATGGGAGGATGGACACACGGCATGCCCAGTGTCGGGTTTCTCTCTACCCGCCGCGCAGTATCGCACGCCTCGACAACGAAGACGCTGGAGCTCAGAGAGCAAACGGGCGGGATGACTGTGAAGAAAAATTGATGGCTTGGTCAGCGAGCTATATAGGGCATCGGCACGGGATTGATCCATGTATCGTAACACGATCATTCAAGAACTCAGGCCAATGCATTCAACGTCAAGCCACTAGACCGTTAGCTTGCTCAAGGCTGCCAGTGGCGTCGCTAGGGC
>JARIHP010000267.1:0-27640 GCA_029282125.1 Mycena amicta
GGCGCTGAATACACATCGGAGGTCGGAAGATACACGTCTGCCCGAATGGTGTCGTCTTCCAAAAACGCGTCAGATAATTGAGCCGAAACATATCCTCAGCAAACGAACCTCCTGCCAGTTTCTCTGTCTCCCGTTCGTTCTCTCGCCCCACGCCCTCGCCCCACGCCCTCGCACCGACCAAGGCCCCCAGCAACCGTCCCCAGTGGCCGTAGACCTTGCAGCGGACGTAACGGTACAGCGAAACTCCCGCTGCATGGTGTGCGTTGATTTGCGCGAGCGGGACGAACGACGGAGGCCCACAGGTACCATTGTCTTCTCTGCCACCAATCCTGAGCTCTCGGCTCGCGAACGCGCGCCATGCCGCCAGTCCCGAGCCCACGCAACCGTCTCCGTGTCGGTATCGTTCTCTTCTGTGTGCAACGGACGCCGGTCCGTTGTCCGTCGGTATTTGGCCCACCCTAGTCGTCATCCACAGAAACAGACGCAGACGATGGTGGGTGTGAAGAGGAAGAACCCGCGTATGAGGTATAGTGTGTGTGCGAGTCCGACTTCGCGTTAGGGTGTTATGGATGCGGATAATGAGAGAATCGTGGCCGTCGTCGTCCACCAGCCTGAGCGAACCCACATTAGCACAAAGACAAAGAATGAAGACAACAAAAGAAAGAAAGAACGCACGGAGTTGCACCAAGTACTCAGCCCGGCAGACCCTGCGGCGACCACAGCCTCCGAGTCTGAGTCTGTTCCCACTATCCCCGTCGTCGCGGTCGTGTGTCGAGAGGAACGGAAGAGGAAGAAGAGGTCGGTCCCTGCGCAGTTACGCTGGTGCTCTCCGACTTCGCATTCAAGCGAATGTGACAACGAGCGCACTGGGAAGGGGCCTGGAAAGCCTGCGCGGGCAAAAAGAAAATAAGCGGCAGAGATGGCAGGATAGCTTGTTGGACGCACCTGCACTGCATCGCACAGCGGCATTTCCTGGGAAGCGAGAGGGCGTTGGGATTGGCAGGAGAGCGGGTCGGAGGAAGTATATTCTGCGAGTTCGGAGGAGAGACGTGCTCGTCGTCGTCGTCTGGCGGTAATTCAATTAGCACACAAAGACAAAGGGAATGAGAGAAGAGCACACACGGAGTTGCGCCCTTGTACCCTGGGGCGACTCGACGTTAGTACAAGTATACCGAGGCGTTAGTGGGCCATCGGACGTTCCCATTGCGGGTGCAGCGCTTTCATCGACGCCATCGTCTACCTTCGCGTCTGAGTCCTTTCTCACTATCCCTCGTCGGTGTCATCGTGTGTCGAGAAGAAGAAAGGAAGAGTCCGAAACATGCGCGCGGTCGAGTCAGACTCTGCAAAAGGGCTGTTGACTCGGTTGCACAGCGGCAAGTTATGGGACTCTGGCAGGGAGGACACGCCGGAGAAAGCGGAGCGCCAGTCAAGTTTGGGGGGTGGGTCTGACAAGCATCGCGAGAAGACGATGATGCGAGACGTCCATATGGGGGTTTCCATTGGACAAAAGTCCGTGATCATGCATGATCACGCATGACTCATGCATGAGTGCATGATCACAATGTGATCACGGGTGAGTGAATCGTGAGGGTGCATGATCGTGCATGAATAGTGCATGAGCCTCACGCGTGCCTCACGGATTAGTTTCTCTTGCAATATTTTGGCAATAGTTTGCCCTGTGATTTTTTGAGTGAGTCATGCATGAGCCATGCATGACTACTCATGCAGCATAAAATGCTACTTGGCACACACATTTCCAACTGTGTTATTTTGCCATAAATCTGTACTGAATCACTCAATAATTGGTGGAAATGTGGGACCTGTGAACAGAAATGGATGGATGGAAGCAACAGCTGCTAAATTGATGCGCAAAAATACCTGCATTCCCTTTCCAGGTCGAAAAATAATTGCATGAAGCATGCATGACTGGTGCATGGCCACTCACAGCACTATTGATGCTGAAAAAGTAATTTGAAGACATCTGCAAGATTTCTTCGTGCCTCCTCACGCGCGCCCATGCGCCAATCACGGTCTTTCATGCATGAATCACTCGAATTCATGCATGATCACGCATAATCATGCAGACCATGCATGATCATGCATGCTCAGGACTTTTGTCCAGTAAAGAATCCTTCATACGTCCATTGACATGTGGCGATTCATCGGCGATAACATCGATACTGTCAGGCTGTCAGTAGCCTCGAGGATTACACGCCGCAACCCAGCTCTCCTCCGTCCCTCATCTGCCTCAACTAGACCCACTGAAAGACCGAGAATGCAGGGAACAAAGAGAAAAAGAGATGACTTGGACGGAGGTGAAGCCTCGGAGTCGGTGGAGACGAGTCCGCAGCGGTGCGTGCATCCAAAGTTGATCACACGATCTAGGCTCATCTGCGTTTGGGGTCCCCAGCTACTCCTGGTTTGCAGCAACCTTCAACAGGACCAAGTTTACTCGATCCCAGATTGAGGGCAGCTTTGCACTGATCGTCACCGACATATCCAGTGGCTTGACAACTATGCACTCAGTGAAGATCTCAAGAATGAACTGAACTTTGAGGACAATCTGCTGTTCAAAACAAGAAGACTTTTCCTGGAACTGGATCGACAATCAGAGACACAACTCTCATCTCATCCTTCCTTGATGCGGTTTCTTTTGTGGGCAGCCTGGATTATGCACTCAGCCCTTACTTTGTGCAATTCAAGAGCAATCCTGGAGCTTTCATTTCTCAGTTCTCTTTGGTGAAACTCCCAAGCAAAGAAACAGAAAATGTGCTCCAAGGCCAAGCTATCTGGCATGGCCTGCACAAATTGGCAGCGGAGATCCAGTTTGCAGTCCCAACCCAGTTTGGCTCTATCTTCAAGTTGCTTGATCAAATCTCTGATACAGCTGAGGTATGGCTTGGAGCTCAATCTCAACATTACTAATCTGCTACAGATATATATGGACAATGAGGATCTGCAGGCTCTGATGGACAACTTGTCATCTCTTGTGCTTGCCAACACTGTGTTCCTAGAAAGAGAATACTACAGCATCCAGGTCACCAACAGCACTAAAAGTTGATGAAGTAAGTCTCACGGTTCATAATTATAATACCAGCTAAGTTTTGCAGACTGTTGTGGAAGCAGCTCTCGAGATTCACAAAATACATGACTTCCAGGAAGATGACACCAAGATACAGCTTATGCTCATGAACAAAATTCAAGCATTTGCTAATCGATTGAAGAGGGCTATGCTTTTTCACATGGTAAGTTCAAGGAACTTAACTGTTTACCACTCTATACTCAACAATGGTTAGAATAAGATAGCTCTATCTACTGCCAAAATTGCATACCTGACGTTGGAGAACACCTTGGTCTGTGTTCTGTTCTTATTTTCTGTGCTCTCTGTTTTATCCTTTTCCTTAGGCATTGAAGTTGGCCTATGTTCCCAAGCACGCTTCAATGGAGTGGACAAGCTTACTCGCCGAGGGTGCACACCACAAACTCGGGAGAATCTCCTATCTCATCTTGAGAAATGGGCTCTTGACACATCTCTGGATGTAGCTGATAACATTTGTTGGCTGAGTGGCATGGCTGGCACTGGCAAATCCACCATTGCATACACTCTCTGCCAACAGTTACAGCGCTGTGGCCGACTTGGTGCATCCTTCTTCTGTTCCGAAATGAGGAAGACACCAGGTCCTACAAGTTTCTTGTTCCGACTATTGTATGTCAGCTCCTCTCTGTATATAAGCCCCTAGTGGCTAGTCTTCAAGGGGTCAACCTTGAGTCACTCAATGCTACTTATGAGTGTAACATTGATGAGCTCCTTGTTCAACCCTGGATTGCAGCAAGGGGGTCTGGATTTGAAGCACCTCCTGGTTGTTGTGATTGATGCCCTTGATGAGTTGGAAAATAATGCTGGGATCAGTTTACAGGAACTTATCATTGCACTTGCTGCCACTCCATTGCATGGGCTTAAATTCCTCCTCACTAGCCGGCCCCATCCTCAAATTGTCAAACATTGCCGATATTAAAGCACAGTTTCGGCTTGAAGATATTGAGAAAAGTGATGCTGAGGCCGATATTCGCCTTCTTGCAGGTAGAACTACCGAGTCTTGGAATGAACTTGAAACAATTGTCAAGGATTCTGCTGGGGTTTTCATATATGCTGCAACAGTTGTGCGCTATATCTCCCACGCAATGCACTGAGACTGAGTACTCAAAACAAGTGCGGCGGCTGAAAGATTTCTTGCAAATGGGCATTGGCAAGGATCAACTTGTTGATACTCTTTACACTGCTGTGATCACGAGGCACTTCAGAATATGGGTCCAGAGGTCAAAATTCCCAAGCGTGTTTTATGTGTGTGACTACAGCTCGACAACCTTTGACAATTAAGGCACTTGCTCCTCTTGTGGTCGATGCTTCAGAGCTCCGGACGAGGAAGCAGTGAAAAACGCTATAGACAGTCTTCATGCTGTGCTCTATATCGCTGAGCGGGATCAGAAGGTTTATGTATATCACAAGTCCTTTGATGACTTTGTGATCAACCGCTCAAAGCATGTAGAGCAGCCAGGCTTATATTTTGCAAACCGTGCACAAGAGTGTTTTGACATCTTGGACACATCACTCAAGTTCAACATCTGCAAGTTGGAGTCCTCGTGTCTACAGGATGATGAAGTGGAAGGGTTGGCTGATAGAGTGGCAGCTCTTGAGCCTGAGATGAAATATGCATGTCAACACTGGGCTGCCCATCTCGATTCCATGCGACATAGTGACAAAACTGTTGGACAGATTGCTGAATCTCTGTGGAAGTTTTATCAGCTGAAGGTGCTATTCTGGATGGAAACAATGAGCCTTCTAAAGCAGACTGCCAGTATGCTATCCAGCAGGCTCGAAGTTGGGCAATACAGGTTTGTGTGCTTGTTTTTAAACAGATATTGCTTTAATGGATATTAGGTTTCATCCCCAAGGAGTTGATTGAATACACAGCAGCTGTTCAGCGAATGGGCAGTGTTCAAATCCAGCCCATGTTCCCACATACCCCACATCTTTACATCAGTTGTCTTGCATCAGAAATGGGGCAAACAGGAAATCTAAAGCAGTGGCATGAGAAGTTTGCAGGTCTGCATTTTATAAGATGTGATAGGGATCCCAGAAGCTTGATACTGGTGCAAATTATGGGGAACAGCAGAGGGGTCACCTCTGTGGCCTTCTCGCCTGATGGCACACGGATTGCGTCTAGCTCAGGCGACAAGACTGTGTGCATCTGGGATGCAGCCACCGGACAGCAGCAGCGGTGCATGGAGGGGCACAGCGACCGGTGACCTCTGTGGCCTTCTCCCTGATGGCACACAGATTGTGTCTGGCTCAGATGACGAGACTGTGTGCATCTGGGATGCAGCCACCGGGCAGCAGCAGCAGCGCATGGAGGGGCACAGCAACGGGGACCTCTGTGGCCTTCTCCCTGATGGCACACAGATTGTGTCTGGCTCTTGGGACAAGACTGTGCGCATCTGGGATGCAGCCACTGGGCAGCAGCAGCAGCGCATGATGGGCACAGCACGGGGCCACCTCTGTGGCCTTCTCCCCTGATGGCACACGGATTGTGTCTGGCTCGGGACACACGTGCACATCTGGGATGCAGCCACTGGGCAGCAGCAGCAGCGCATGAGGGCACAGCGACGGGTCACCTCTGTGGCCTTCTCCCTGATGGCACACGATTGTGTCTGGCTCTTGGGACAAGACTGTGTGCATCTGGGATGCAGCCACTGGGCAGCAGCAGCAGCACATGAATGGGCACAGCGACGGGTCACCTCTGTGGCCTTCTCCCCTGATGGAACACAGATTGTGTCTGGCTCAGGCGACAACACTGTGTGCATCTGGGATGCAACCACCGGGCAGCAGCAGCAGCGCATGAATGGGCACAGCGACGGGGGTCACCTCTGTGGCCTTCTCCCCTGATGGCACACGGATTGTGTCTGGCTCAGACGACAAGACTGTGCGCATCTGGGATGCAGCCACCGGATGGCAGCAGCAGCAGCATGGAGGGCACAGCAACCCGGTGACCTCTGTGGCCTTATCCTCCCATGGCACACTTATTCAGACCCATGAAGCCGAGCAGCTGGATAACTGGAGAGCACCAGGGTGGCTCTGCCTGCCCCATAGGTCTCCCATGCCTCTTACTGGTATCCACTAGAGCTATACACAACTCTTGTGATCTGGCCGTGTCTCTTCCAAATCTCCCAACAAGGTACAACCTATTTAGATCTCTGCTAATCCCTCATGCCCACAACTGGGTGAATTGTTACTCCTACTCTATGCTGCAGTATTTATAGTAATATGCTCAATGTACGTGTGTAATGGAACGCTCTAAATCAAACACAACCAAAATCCACATAATCCCAGTAGTGCTGACCAGCAGCACCAATCGTATTGAATGGGTTTGAGATCAAGTGTCCACCACCAGCGTTGTCGATGCACGCAAGTACCGGAGTTCCAAGTGAAGTGAAGTATAGGCTTGTGGCAATTCAACCAAGTGTGTGTACAGATGCGAAGGTCGATGTGCGAGAGAGTGCGAGAGTGTGTGTGTAAGTGGTGTGTATAAACGATGCGTGTCCGAGAGTCAAAGCCTAATCCGAAATCCAATCAAAACCATGTCGTTGTCTCGTTGTCCTTTGTAACAGTCCCGAAATCCGTAATCTGTTCGTTGTTGTTGTTTGTCCTAACCCTAACCTCAAGTGAACCATTTTCGTGGGGGGAAAAAGCTTCTTCTGTCTACTACATCCTTGCCTTATAACCAAACAGCAATCGCCTCATGCCCAGCATCTCCAAGCAACGGACCAACAGTGTCCATAGAGATAGGCTCAAAGGCATAGAGACTCAGTGGTCCCCATGTAAACACTCTTTGTCTCCAGCAACACTCGCCGTTACTCCTCTACTCCGTTGCCATATTTCGCGGTGTTGCTTGCCTAGCTCGCCAACTGCTGCCTAGTTACATGTTTTCTGAGAGATGGGCACGTAGATACACACTGCAGCGCGTCCATTGCCATAGTGGGAGGTCATGGTGACCGTTACCATGTGGCCGGCACCGTTACTGTGACCACCAGTCCACAAGACCTGCGGTGTCGGGACAGGTCACTGCAGAATCAAACCCTATACACATCTACGTTGCGGGTGTGTGCACGAAGAAAGGCTCGGGAGCGGGGATCTTTCTGGGGAACAAATCACCGCGCAATCTTGCGCTGTCTGTACCTGGACCAACTACCAGCTCAAGTGGATCTCCGAGAGCTCACTTGTATGCCATATACCAGGTGTTGCTGGCCTTCCCCCCGGATAAAACCCTCATCGTTCATTGCATGTCAAAGCAGATCGTTCGTGATCTCTGTTATCACACCACGGAAAAGATGGCACTGAGATGGCCGGGCAACAACGGCGACCTGTACCCAGCCGTCGTTGACCTTCTATCAAGCCGGCAGGCAAAAACCACCTTCGTCCATGTTGACGCTGCTGAGAAGAACCAGTCAGCACTTCAAGCACTCCACCTGGCAAGAGGCATACAACATCCGAGCCAAGTCAACTTTGAGTGCGAACACCCGAACTGGCCTGCTCTGGCCATCGCTGCAGCAGGTGATGAGCTCAAGGTCCAGACGGTGCTGCCCATGATATCTCCTCCTCGCCGTAAGAGGCCTCCGGGCGGTGACGATCATGGAGATGAACAAGAGCGCAACTCCACCCATCATGGATGTGCCAAACTCAATAAACTGAAGACAGACATGTGAGAGAAACTACGGAAAGTGGCCTGGGATAGCGAAAAAATGTTCTGGATTTTCGTCCACTGGTTGCTGGATGGTCATGCACCCGAGATTCAAGTTGAACTTGAGGACATGACTGATGATTTCTCCGCTCAGCTGAATTATCCCGAACTCATCCATCCATTCTTCAACGCTTATCGCCTCTTGCTCATGAAGATTCTTGCCAAGGATCTGCGCACCGAGCCAGCAGATATCTCACCACTGGCATCCTACTCATGCGAGATTACTCTTGAGGAAGTCCAGGCAGCGAAGAGACATATCAAGCGCCATGGGACAGACTCAGCGGAAGGCACGGACAAATTCTCCTATGGAGACTGTCTCGCAGTCCCCAATGAGATCTTTCTTGCATTCTTTCAACGCTGCATCAACGATTGAGTTGCACCGAAATACTGGCTCATTGCTGTGCTGATCAGAATACACAAGAAGGGCAAGCTGATTGCCGAAACATCGAGCTACCGGCTGATAGCACTAGAGTGCTGCATGCTGCGAATGTTGACTTTGATCATTGACCGACGGCTGAGAGAGGGAGTCGAGTCCATTGGGACAATCCCTGTGACCCAGAATGGATTCCACGATAAACTCCGTGTCAACAACAATGTTTTCGTCTTGGTCTCGGTGAGAGGCGGATTCTGAGCGCAAACCGCTGTATGTGGCATATCTTGATCTCAAGAATGTGTTCCCCGGACTGACTGCCCCACAATTCAGCATCTCTGGCCCTGGCCATTCAACAATGTCAAGGCGATGTTTACCTCAATGGCCTGCTCGTGAATATTCTCGCACATGCAGACGACATCCTGAATCTGTTGACTCAGACCAACGCGCTCCAGCATCACTTGAACTCTCGAGCCTGGTCCAACGATAACGGCTGCAAAACTTCTATCGCAAAGTGCCTGTGCCAAATGTTCAATGGACAACGGAAACGCGAACCAGCTCCAACCTTCCAAATGGATGGAAGGATTCTCTCAAATGTCGAGAAGGTAATTTACCTAAGAATCTGGCTTAAATCCGGAACTCACTCCATTTGAGAAGAGCAATATATTGTTCAATCCTAAAAGGCCCGTCGCTCTGCGAACATTATCCTAGGACTGGAGCGATTCCTCGAGCGGATTGACATCTGGGAGGCGCGCAACATGTACATTGCTTGGGTTGACCCGTACCTCATCGCAGGCTGCGAGATATTCCCCGATGTGGATGCTAATAGTCTCTCATACAGACTCCATACGCCGGTTGACGAACAAGTATGTAACCTTTGTATAGGATGCTAAGAGTCTGCGTCGGCTGCAGAAGGTGGAGAACATGTACTGGAGGCGGATACTGGGCCTTGGTGCTCGATCTCTCACTGTTGTTCTCTTCTCCGAAACTGGTGTATGGCCAATTAAATATCGCCGTGCATTCCTGGCGCTCAAATACCTGCGCTACCTGCTCACGCTGCACGCCCGTGATGAACGCCCCGCTTGGCCCGCTTGGCACGTGCTGAACGAGTCGATAGGACTTGCGCAGCAATGGAAGGCATCATGGATACTCCATCTTCAGAAAGCCCTCTCATGCCTGACCCCTCACGTCGAGTTTGATATCTCTGAGATCATGACTCGGCCGCAGATGGTGGACGAGGCAATGAAAAATGTCGAACACTCCTTGCACTCCTGGATAACAACCCAAATCTGAGAATCTTCCCATGTCTCAGAGCTCCTCTCCCCGTGTGGAGTTTGATAGTGAACTGGGAAAGTTGGTCAAAAACCCCTTTGCTTCTGACATTATCTGCGAGTGACTGCACCCAATCATCGGATTGCGTTAACACATTTCATCCTCTCAAGCCACTCTCTGGCTGTTGAACACCGGCGTTGGACAGGAACACAGAAGATCAATTGGTGCCTCGAGAATGGTGCCTCTGCCGCTTCTGTAAAATTGAGGTTGAGGAACCCGGCACATGCAATGTTCATTTTGCCTCACATGCATCCACTCCGCGAACTCGAGAAATATTCCTTCCTCAAAAAACTCTACAAAGACGCTCCCGAGATCCAGGCTGAGATCAGGAGGTCTTGCTCAACACCTGTTGATTTCTTTCGACTGGTGCTTGCCAACCGCGACGTTACGCCGTTGCTAGCAAAGAGCCGTAGCTGTAGTTATTTTGAAAACTGTCCTGGCTGTACCCAGGCGATTGGATTACAAATGAGACGGCTACTCCCAGGCGCCTGGGTAGCACCCAGGATGTGAGGATATACCACTCTGGCGGCCTGTTTGAGCTCGGCAGCGGCGGCAGGACCGATGGAGCGATAGCATCAACCTCGCTTGCGGTCATATCCGGGAATCCGGGATAAATCATTTGCTCGGGGAGATGATTGTTTATTTCTGTTTGTTTGTTGGTTCTGAGGTTGCTGACATAGACTTCTTCTCTCACCGCCCACCTCGACGGGACCTCATCCTCCGTGCCTCTCGCTCGCCGCCCGCACCGTGCCGCTCGCACGGATGGTCACATGCATATTACGATGGCTAGGGTTCTCGCGCTCACGCTCTGCCTCGTTTGGCGCCCGGACGTTTCTCCGGCCATGCCGTCGCCGTCGCCCTCTGTCCATCATCGGCATTCCTATTCACCATTGACGGCCACCGCAAGCCTGGAAGCAACCGAACATGGCGTTGGGACCTGCAGCTGAATTGGGCAGCCGACACTGGTAAGGTTTCGTTTAGCTCTTGCCTGCCCTTTTCATCCGTCTCTCAGGTAGCTCCCAGCTCGCGTCATCGTATCCACGCTGCCCGACCTCACAGACAAGCAACGGCGACCAAAGCGTACTCCGACTACTGTCGAATCCCGGCCCACCCGCCTGTGCCAGCGCCGTCATCCCCGTCCACTACCACTATCACTCGCGTATACGACGAGCAACGCAACGTTCGCTCGACAGTCTTTGCGGCTCTCCTCACGAGACTTCGAGGTGCTGCGGGGCGAGCTCATCTTGGCGCGGCGACGGGCAGATCGTCCCGAGCGGCCGTTGTCGACCTTTGGCCGTGTCAGCACATCGATAGCAACGATACCAACAATCTCCCGCCTGTGGCAGCCCCAAATGGCCACGTCCAGGCGCAGACGAATGCACCAGCACCCGCCGACACCACTGAAACCCTCGACCCCGACGGCGAACGCGCTGGCGCTGGTGCTCATCGATGGGTGTTTCGGGTGTGCGTTTGTGGTCACGGAGCTTGGGCGGGCTTGGGGCAGTCGGCTGTTCGATGGGCTAGGGGTGCCCGCCAGCGGTGAACACGCCGGCTCTCCCGCTGCTCCTTTTCTTACGCCGGCTCAGGCTCGAGCATTCGCAGGGGGATAGCGGAGACAAGCGGTGCCGCTCGAACAAGGGCGACACACCTGCGTGCAGGCGTGGTGGAGCTGGAGCTGCCGGTGGATCCATGGACAACACAGACACATTCTTATCATTCCTTCCGAATAGCGTATCCGTTTGTTAACGCAGTATCTTCTCTATTGAAAGCAGTTTTTTCGAGGCCTACATAGAATACTGGTGACATCTGGCGTCGACGTCTAACCCTGAGTTCCTGGTACATTGGTCAACCGCTGTGCAGTATATGTTCGACTCTGGGACGTGAACTTGTCTTTTTTTTGCGCACAGTAGACGCAACAGGAGTGCAAGAGTGATGTCGATCAATTTGGTCAAGGCACCAGTTTTTGGCCCTCCATGTATAAACTGAGGAAGACGAAGAGCATGGAGGGAGTGAGGAGGCTCTGTAATAGTCTTATGAACAGTTTCAGACCAAAAGTTGCCCAGTGCATTAAAAACATACCATCCGAAAGTAGTGCGCACATGTATGAACGAGAGTTAGTTCCATGATTTGTGCATTCGGTGTCTACTGACTTTCAAAAAATGCCAGAAAATTCAGGGAAATTAGGACGGACACCTGAAGGTCTATAAATCCCATACCCCTGCTATTCTGAACACTTGAGCTGTGTGTGGATGCGATATTTCAAGTTCAGTGAGTTCAATCAGTGAGGTTTGTTCGTCATATATTTGAAGGTGAGTTCGTCATATGCGCAATCAATCTCATAAAAGCAGCTATAGCCAGTCGCTACAAGAACTTCACGCTGAATATATTCAAGTATAGCATATGTACAATGTCTACGACGTGCGATTGCGCTCTGCTGTGCTGTAGTGGGGCCGGTCGAAGGTGTGGCGTTGCCGGCGCAAGGGCATTTGCCGCAGCCCGAGTCCCTCCTCAGCCACTGTGGCGTCGAAGAGCCGTTTTGAGCCCTCTTGGATCGAATGAGCTCGCTTTATTTGACGCGACGCCGCCGTCTTGCTGGGCAGGTGTGCGTCGATGCAACTTGAGCGAGGTCTTGGAACAGAGGCGGACGAGGCGTCGACGAACGTACAACAGTGTCGGCAGATCGAAGGTGGAGCGTCGCGACGAGGTCGTCGGGCTTGGCACTTGCTAGAAACACCGTAGCAACAGCGGCGGCGAACGTGATGCCGACGGCGAGCACGATGATGACGACGAGCACCGATCCTAGTCGAGGCTCGGTATCGCGGAAGCACCAGGCTGAAAAGCTCCGCATGGACACAGCACACACGTCACATCGAGCCCACCTCTGCCAGCGAGGTGAAGGATCCCGCCTGCGTCGTTGGAGCAAAAGGATGCCTGCTCCGTGTCGACGGCCATGGCGGAGCTTATGATGACGTGGCAGCCCGTAAGGGTGGAGGGACGAGGGAGGGAGGGCTAATACCGTCTCCGTCTCCCAGAGCAATGCTTGTAAGAACCCACGGCGGGCCTAAGGAGAGCTGACAGCTTCCATGCCCCCGCCGAGTGCACCTGAGCACGGCCGTGGGCGACAGGTCTTGAGCCCGTGACTCCGGGCCGTGAGAACCGCAGCCAGGGAGAGGGCAAGGACGGTGAGCAAAGAGTATAACGCGGTAGGAGTACTCAATGGTCGAGGACTCAATTCCCTCACAACTTGGACCCATCCATCGATCTTCCTGTTGGGCGGCGAATGACAGGTTGGCGATGAGGATGCCGTGGGAGGAGTATGGAGGAAAGAGAGACCAGCGTGGTGGTCGAGGGCAGCGGTGTCATGCGTGGGCGACACCGCCGGCGGTCCGGCGGGCTACTGAGTTTGCAGCCAGCCACGGCGGCGCATCGAGGGCGCGCGTCGCAGGCACATCAGGCTGGGGTGCATGAGGCCGAGAGTGCAGCGAATTTGGCCTGGGTACAGCCAGCTCCTGGGTGCAGCCAGGCGCTTTGGAAACACTGCAAAATCAATGTGGATTGCTCAATATGGATCAGTTTGGTGGAAGGGACCAAATCCGACCGTAAGTGTCCCATTTTAGCATAATTCTAAGCGAGATGATAGGGTGTGATTGATCTGTTGCCGGCCGTGATGGGCCTGCTGATCTGATCCACCGGCATGTGGTGAGGGTTTCATATCCGCCTGGGTGCTCCCAGGGGCCTGGGAGTAGCGGGGGATTTGGAATTCAATCCCCTGGGTGCACCCAGACACTGTTCGAAACCTTTACAGCCACGGGTGAGCAAAACACGCGTACGACTCAACGAAAACTTACGACACGACCCCGATCTATCTGGTGTATCCTCCTCACTGGGAGAATGCATCATCCCCTTGAATTGGATGGATGGCTTAAGCATGCTTCTGGCCAAGGGAAGACTTACGACAGGCTGGGTTTTCTGGTGGACACCGGGGATTTATACCTGGAAGGGCCCGAAGGGGAGAACCCCGACCAGGTCCCTGCGGGGTTTTATCCAATGATCCTGTTCTCTCGGTCAGGCCACGTATTCTGTGCTGAGAGCTGGCCAGGCACTCAGGCCAGCATCTTGTATCCTCGACCCCCTTGAAAGGTAGTGTACTCAGTTGACATTGGTGCGGAGTTCTGTAGGGCACAGCCATCGCTTACAGTACCGTACTACCCTGTCTTCTGTAAACTCGCTGTTCAGGCATTTGGACCTGCAAGTATAATTTATCCCCCCCCCTCTCTCCACTATCTCCGTGCCTGCACATCCATGCTCATCCACTCTCAACGCTTGCTGTTTCCGGTGAAGCTCAAGGATTCAGAGCTCTCAGGCCGCTTTCTAAGGTGCGCGAATTTCCCGCCCATTAATAGGAAACATTGAGCACATTCTCCCAAGTGACACTCAGCTGATTCAGCACATTTGCAGAACTTTGTAGATTCTTCTAGATACAGTTCATCAGGAAAAGTTTTGAATATGACGGAGCACTCTTTAGACAATATAGTTGCTAGAGCAGTGTTGACAGCCCCCCCATTATATTTGAAGTAGCACACAGCGATAAGATTATAGCATGTCACAGCAACCGGACAGTGATCCGTATTCCTATATCGGGCACTACTGTACTATTCAGACCTTAAGTTCAGGGGGTCTTACACATTACACAGTGCGCTTCTTCTGTCAAACTTCGCATCACTATCACGCTTCTCTCTCACGCTCAAACTTCCACGTCTCGCAAGCAGCACACTCTCCTCGCCTCCGGACACAGCCTCTGATACTCTCTAAGGCTAAACAATCCCCATCTCAAACGATCAAGTCGTTGTACAGAAACCCTGCGCGCAAGAGTCGACTCTGACCCACTTTCTTCCGAAATGAAAGTGTACTCGAAGGGCCTGATGGAAGGTACGCCTCGAGGCAACCTCGAGGCTTCATTTCTCACCAGGCCAACACAGCGGGAAACCCTTGCATCCACCCTCACTCCGCTGCCCTCCTCCCACTGGCATCTCCGCACGTTCAACGCCGCCACCTGTTGCAAACCACAGTAAAACCTCAACGCCCTGGACTGCACATCAACTCCGCAAGCTGATGAGCGACACCACATTTAGACGTTGACGACACACGGCGGCGGAAACCGGACGAGCAGGGTCTCAGCGGAAGGAGAGCCTGGGCCTGAGATGGCTTTTCAAGGTGCGTTATCACCCTCGACCCGGCCATTACCAACAATGCAGCTTCTGAGCCTCAAGCTCATGACGTGGCGACGGATGGGAATGCGAGAGACGCTGGGTTAGAACGAGCAACGCGACACAGGGTTGGACGAGTTGTAGTGCAAGCAGCGGAGCGGGACTGGGATACACGGTGCGTTATTCGCCGTAACTCAGCCCTTGCTAACACCTCGGCCTTGCCCAGTTCTCGGATGGAGGCGAGATGTGAGATATCGGAGACGAATCACAATATGTCGTTGTCTTGCCCGTGTATCTGTCATAACAGGCTAACAGCTTCGAGTCAACAGCAGCTCTGATGCTCTTGGAACAGCGGACAACGTCGTATGTACGGACGGACCCAATACAGGCGGATTTGGCCCTGCTGCAGACGGCGGACAAGCAAACGATGCAGTCCCATCGGCTACCTATGTCGGTACGTCGTTCACTTGCGGAAACTCGCACTGCGCCGTAACCGCTTCAGGCTCGTTCTATTCATCCTCATCCTCTCCTCTCCAGTGGGCTCGGTGTCGGTGTTTGTGGTTCCCTAAAGAAAATAAAAAATTCTCCCAAAAAGGAAAGGGAGGAGAGCAAGATTTCCTCCACTTTTTTCCGTCAATTATGAGGTGTGATCGTCAAAAGGCGCTGGTCGGAATTTGCTGTTCATATGCTCCCATGGTCACCTGAATCTAAGTGCTCCGGCGTGTGGAGGGTTTTCCTCAACCAGATTGTGTGATATGAATGAGATGAAATTATTTTGAAATAGTGCTCCATGATAATCAATGGTAAATTTTTGTTCAACGAAGTGCAAGGTCCTGTGGGCTTTAAAAATGGATTTTAGATTCGGGTGTTCATTCTCTTTCCTGCCTTGCTAGTGCAGTGAAAAATGAGAGCAAGTTTCTAGGATCTTTGTGGGTATTCTGTCGCCTAGACCAGGTGCTTCATGTACTCATGTCGGGTCCAAGCTATAAGTATTGTATTTTTCAATGGAAAGAGTATGGTAGACCCAATCTGGGGTTCATATATGCCTAATTCAAATTGATAAAGCACCCATGGATCCAGGAATACACCCCAGCCAGTTCCGGAATTTTGAGTGCTTATTACAATGAAATAAGTACAGTTTTGAATTTTTCACATCCATTGGATTTGGTCAGTCAGGTCACGCCCAAATATTCAGAAATCACTTCAGAATTGGAAGAACATGCACAGGTTCTGCATAATTCACTCAAAGTGTGATTCCATCGTGGTAGATCCGGCCCGTGCGAGCACCATCTCGCTCGCACCCTCCTTCACCCTGTCACTCTTCTCTGGCTCACACCCGTAAGTCTGAGTCGTTCCTATCCATTCCCCAATCTGTAGCTCAATGGCCTTGGTTTCAGCGTCCATCAACTGCGCTGACATAATACATTACCTCTTGCCTTACCCGTGGTGCGCATATCCTCATCAGCCAGCTCACTTGCAGCTCGGAGATATTCGCTTTGGTAAGTTCATTGCCAATTGTACAAGCTAAATTCTGGAGGGCACAAAGTAAGCAACTGTGCATTGCATCAGCCTAGCCCATTCACTTGCAAGTCCAGTTACGAATGTTGAGTCGACACTGGCTGACACATTGGTCGGAGGAGGATACAAGGCGGGAGCGACTCAAAGACGATAAACGATAGATATGTTCTGTTCGAGTGCACTGTAGTACATATGCATGCGAGAGAGAGAGAGAGAGAGAGAGAAA
The DNA here is from genome assembly GCA_029282125.1 of Mycena amicta. Classification (NCBI taxonomy): domain Eukaryota; kingdom Fungi; phylum Basidiomycota; class Agaricomycetes; order Agaricales; family Mycenaceae; genus Mycena; species Mycena amicta. The sequence goes on from JARIHP010000267.1 coordinate 16,450, forward strand.
CAACCCTGGAAAAATTCGCCTAGAATCAAAAGCAAATTTTCGGCCTGTTCCAAAGCTAAGGCAGGAAAAGACTTATGGTTGAATTACTACAGTATAACCGTGGCCTTGCATTCCGATCCAACTCTCTCTCAGATTCTAGGGCGGAGCGGAGCGCAGCCCCTCCCTTGTACTAAATAAGCTCAATGCACTCTCAGTGCACTCTACACCCTAGCTCAACTAAACATTGTACAATCTGCACCTTCAACCCCAGCCGAGTCGCTCCTTGGGTTCTAGCTCTGGTTCTAGCTCTTCTTTGCCTCTTTGCCTCCTCTGGCACATCTTCATATGGCTTTCTGTTCTGATACAAGTCTATCGGAGAGCAGTGAGCTCTCCTGGGTGTAGCCGGCATGGAAGATGGACACAGCTGCGGAAGATGGGAGGGTCGAAACGGTAGCAGCATGACTCAGGGAGTCTGTCGAATAGTGATTCGACGGCATATTCCCCCCTACATCCCTCCAAACCTGCAAGAAGTCTGAGAGAGCATGAAGATCCACTTCTATACACGTGGAGAACGACTCCAATTCGCAAAGCATAATGAGGACGTAGAAGTAGCACCGACTCCAAGTCATGCGATAGTCCTTCCCAGCCAGCCCGCGCACCCCGTAGTCGAATAACTCGAGCTCGAGCCCACGGAGAACCGTACCACAGTCCGCCAGATTACCATGTCGGACGACGTGCGGCTGGCGAACACAATGGATGGCTTTCGTTCTTTGCGGAGGCACACAGCCACACGTGGGGATGGCCGACGACCAAGTCAATGGGGGCTATGGAAAGGCGCTGACGCAGGGGGGGCTGGGGACACAGGGACACGGGAGTGGTAGTTATTCACTGGCGTTATGCTGATGTAGATGGGTTTGGGGAGGCGAGGCGAGCGGTGGATGAAGTGTGGGCCGGGAGATGGTCTTCGCAGAAAGTCTGGACTCTGAAATGTGAGACGTGCGGGGGGCTTGTGGTAAGCCCCGACGTTGTGGTTATTAGTCGAGAGTCCAGTCGAGTGGAGTCCGCTCCATGACCACTTTGACTCTCAACGGCGACGACGTTCGGACGTTGCGTGTATCGTGGGAGGGATGGAAAGGGATCCGGGATAGGACGACGGCGGGTGGGATAGAGGGTGCGTGGCGTGGGCATGGCTTCATCGACCAAGTACAGGACAGTAGGTCTTCCGGAATGTAGCTGAGGACGATGTGTAAGAGCATAAAAAAGGGAATGAAAAGGAAGGACACGCACCTGGGAAGTTAAGCGCTCTAGTCGTCATATTCTGAGCCAGAAGAAGAAGACGTGGAGCAATGAAAACGCACGCTTTGGTTCCTCCACGACTTCAGTACGGGCTTGAGTCTCGAAACAGCTATGAAGCTTCTGCACAACTTGTCTGAGCTTCAAGTTTCTCGTTTAAGGCCGTGATTCGTCGCCGGCGTCTGAGAATTGGTGCTCGCGAGTGGTATAGCGGCGGAAGGGGGCGCGCGAATGTAGATATAGAGTTGATCCATTGCAGCGTCGGCGGCGTATGTGATGGCTAGAGCGCAAGATGCAGGTATGTGGTCTTGTTTGGCAACGGCTTCCCACCACTTAAGTAAGTATTGATTCGATGCGGCGCCGGCGATCAGTCTGCCAAGCAATCCTCTTGTCTTCCTTTTCCTTCGTTTTGAATGCTGCGGTCAGGAACGTATACAGACTAGACTCGGTATAGCTCTCGGGAGTCGGTATCACTCACCTCGGCCACGCGTTACGCATGCGCAACTTCTGGTTGCCGCCGTCCATCCCCGACACGACACAACAGAGTCGACTCTAGGACCCACGTTCGCTCTGTCAGGTATCTATCTCAGTAGTATCTGCACCATCCGCTACCATCTCCTCCTCACCCAACCCTTACCTCCGACATAACAACCAGACATGAAACCAACCGGGGCTATGCTCGCGTATCGCGTATCTATCGGCATGAGCGCCCCGCAATTTACATGTAAAACGGACAACGATCCCCGCCCGAAGATCTCTGTCCGCAACAATCTCCGCCCTCTTTCCTCCTCCCTTCCGTCCCCTTACTCCGACTCGGAGGGATGCCAAGCTCAAGACCTGCATGGCTCCCTGCTTCCTTCCGCACGCAACCCAGCAACAACAACACCGCGGGACACCCCCTGTTGCCGACGTCCGGGAATGGAGCGTTTAACGACGACGACGACGATGTGGAGTTCGAGATGGAGCGGTTCGCGCAGGAGGAGGGAAGAGGCTTCCGGGAGAGAGTATGGCGGTACAGATGGTACACGCTCGTGGTGCCAATCGGCCTCGTCGTGCTCATCTTTATTGGCTTCAAACGAAGTTCCAGTCCCAATCTAACCACCTCTACCTCCGAACCGTGCGTCGGCTCGTCCCTCACATAAAACCCATTCACTCACATAACATATCACAGCACCCTCCACCGCCCCCGCCGCCAACGCCGCAGTCTCCTCCCTCCTCTCCGCCCAATCCTCCTCCCTCCCGCAAGCAATCTCCCGGTACCGTCTCCGCAACAACCGCGACCCGCCACCCAACTTCCCCGCATGGTTCGCCTATGCGCGGACATCAGGGAATTTGCGCTCACCGGATCCGCGTTGACCGTCGCTGATCAGCGTCGCCAGCCTCACCAGGCGGGCGACCCTCATGGCCAGCCATCATTAGGCGCTCACCAAAGGCTCTCACTTTCGCCAGCGCTCACCAGCATTGCACCCGCCGGGCGGAGATGTGGCCAGAATTGCACCTGCCGGGCGGAGATGTGGCCAAACAGCTGGTCGCAGGGTGTATCATGGTGAGGCGGGTATAGGGCTTGGAAGACAGTAGACAGTGGAGGGCTAGGCTCGACAGCTTTCGTTCGCACAGTGTAAAAGGCACGGAAATAAATATATTTGAGGTAAAAACAGACACTTGTACTTCTAGACACGCTCCCGGGCAGCACGCTGCGCTCGTAGGGCAGCACGCGAGCTCACAGAGGGTGCATAGGTGTTGGCGGACGCCGCGTGGGTCTTGAATATCTTCCTGGAGGGAACCGTTAGCGCAGCAAAAGAAGAGGTGGGCGGAACGCACTGGTTCCACCAAGCAAGCAACGCATCTACCCGCTTACGCGCCTCCGTTCCCTCAGCTGCCTCCTCGAAGAAATCCACGATGAAGTCGTACAAAAGAGGGAGGGAGGCTCCAGAGTAGACCTCCTGCCACTGACTGGTGTTGAGGAGCGAAGCGTAGAGCTAGAGGATGATTAGTATAGAGTAAAGAGCAAATGGACGACGTACAATGACACAGACGTGTGCAATTATGCGCCCGTTCATCTTGCCGTTGAGCCCCGCAAGCTCGGCGACCGTCTTGCGCACGACACGGGCCTCCTTCTTGGGCTTCTTGCGCGGAGGCTCGTTCTCGGCATCGTCGTCGTCGACTTCGGCCTCGGCGGAGAGAATAGCGCGGGCAGCCTATGCCAGATATGAGAAGAGAGTATCGAGCAGAAGCAGCCACGTACCTTAACGAGATAGCGACTCTTGAAGAGTCCTTCCTCGACGTCCTGCTCGTCGCCCTTGAAGCCTTCATAGAAGAGTCGAGGGTAGTAGTTGGGCGCGAGCTTGAGTTTCTTCGTGCGGATGTCGTTGCGTGTGCTGAGGGAAGATGAGTGTGGGAGGGAAGATGTGATAGTCACAAACATTGCTTCTTTCCAGTCAACGTCGATGGTCGACAAGAGCCCGCCGGTAATGTCGTGGACAGCGCCCCGCCCAGCACGGTCGTCAGGGACCAGGTAGGGAGCCCGCCCCGGGACCGTGATCTCCTCCCCGTCGCGTGTAGTCAGCACCGTTGGCGAGTGGTCGAAAACTCGGATGTCAGCAACGCCGCGGTCGATGTCGCTGTTAATCCATTCGGCGACGAGACTGGTGATCTTCCTAAAGTCTTCGGCTCGAGCGTCGTTGGCACCTTTGTTGAGCTCCTCAGGTAAGTACAAGCCATCCGCCAACAACGATGTCGACTCACAGCTTTGAAATGGCTCGCCAGCTCGTCGACCTGGAGTCGCGTCTGCTTTTCCGCTAGACCAGGCATGAGCTTGTAAAGCAGAAGCCCAGCCTGGTAGTTACGCTCCGCACTCGCGTAAAGGTTAGCAGCATGTAATGACGCGGCAACGGCACTCACGCGCGTTTATCAGCTAGATATGTGTCCTGTTCCTCCTGCGTCCAGTCCTCATCCTCGAACATCTGCTGGATCTCGTCGTCACTGGGGTAGGGGTTCTTCTCAAACTGCTTGGCATCGAAGAGTATGGTGGGGAAGTCACCAAAGAGCGCGACGGCGCGGCGGAGCGGACGACCGGAGGCCATTGGCGACTTGGCACTGAAATCGCTATCAGCAACACACAAGAATAACCGACATCGGGCACGTACGGAGGAGCTTTACGCTTACGCGTAATAGGGACCGGGGATGTCGACGGCGAGCGGCGTTGGCGTCCTGGCTGCTGGTTGTTCCGGCCGCGGTCAGTCAGCGGACGCGAAGAAGAGCTGGAGCGTTGACGGGAAGGTGAGCACGAGTCGCGGCGGGAACGAGACGACATCTAGGAAGGGGATGAGCATGAGCAACGGGGAGGAAGGGAAGGTGAAGGGGCGGGGTGCGGGATGGGATGGGATGGCGTACTGGGCGGGCGGGCAAGTGGGCGTTGGAAACAAGAGGTAAGCGATCATCGCTGGCCTTTTATCGTGCTGCTGACTCAAACAATCAACAAACTCAGGGGTTTGCAGCGCGTTGGAGCGCGTCTCTCCATGTGATCGCACATGATAGCCCAATTTGAATATTTTACTCCATATTGGTGACGAGCGCTCCCCTCACAACGACCACGACAGCAACGGGCCTCAATGCCCTCAAAGACGTCCGCTCATCGACTCGGACGATTCCGCGTCAACGTGATTGTGCTGCTGCTCCTTTTCCTCACCTTCCTGCTGATGGTCTTTACCTGTGTCTGCGGAGAGACCCGAACGACAACCTCAACGCTGGTCCGACACCAGAACGGATGTCCCACATATCTGAACAGGCTTCGGGGAGATCCCACTGCCGCAGAGCCGGACTTGAATGTACTCAATGTAGCTGACAGTCCAATGCTACTTGGCATTGCTGCGCGGGGACGTCGCGGACGCTCTATGAGAGGCAGCCGCGGCGCTTCCCGGCTCGGAATTAATAATTCAAATATGTCTGAAGCTGCAGTAAGTGAATTTTTCGCTACATATACAGACAATCTAATCTAGTTTCAGGGCCATGCAATGCCTTCGCCATCTCGGCGCAGTCCTACGCCCGATATAGACGATCCCGACAATCTTCCTGAACACCCTTTGGATATGGTTGTGGATGACCCACCGCCTGATCATCCGCCGCTCGATGACCCACCACTCGACTCCTCAAAATCTCCCAGTCCCATCACTGCAGAGACGCCAGAGCCCGAAGGCCGCCCAAAGCGTACCCGCCGTCTTCCTACACGCTTTCGCGAAGAGCTTCCGACACGGCTGGCGCCTGTTGGTAACCTTCAGCAAGCACCAGAGCCAGAATCGGAACCAGAGCGACGTCTACTGCGAGTCAATCTGATTGTCCGCGACACTTTCCGTACCGTTACCAATCGCTTCAATCTTTGGCGCTCGTATCTCCACCGGCCGACTTACGACCCGGACTCGCTGCTCACCACGGACGATCTTTCAAACCAATTCTTGCCTGCGCACGATCCTGAGGGACGTCCGCACCACCCACCGAACCTTCCTCCGCCTCCGGACCACGCACCATCGAATGCATCAGCATCCCTTCTCCTTTCTTGGCAGAACAACGGACACACAACAAAATCCGCCAACCAGCTGAACGCGCTCGTCTCGGATGTCTTGTTACAGCCCGAGTTTAGCTTGGATGACCTCGTTGGCTTCAATGCCGAGCACGCGGAGAAGGAGGCGGAGAAGGAGGCTGATGAAGCGTTTCCGCTTCTCAAGCAATTTAAGCACGCTTCTGTCCAGATCGAGGTGCCTTCTGGCAGCACCGATGTACCGTCGCGTATGGTCGATGTCCCCGGATTGTGGTATCGGAGTCTCGTCTCCGTCATCAGGGCAGCATTTGCAGATCCGCTGGCGAAGCACCTTCATCTCTCGCCATTCAAACTCTTCCACAAGGTTCGAAGCACCGAGAAGGACATCCGAGTTTTCAGCGAGCTGTATAATTCCGACGCGTTCATCGAGGAGGACGATAAAGTACGACGTAACGGGGAGCTGCCGCCAGATGAGCAGGACTGCAAACTCGAGAAGGTGGTTGCGGCGCTCATGTTCTGGTCCGACTCGACGCACCTGGCGAACTTTGGCACGGCGAAACTGTGGCCAATATATTTACTCTTCGGAAACCTCTCCAAATACTTCCGCGACAAACCAGAGTACGGTGCGGAGCATCATATCGCGTATATACCGTCGGTCAGTCTCTTTGCTATCACCGTCCGCAACTGCTAATGTGATAATCAGTTGCCCGACTCGCTCCAGGACATGTTGTCTGACTTTCATGCAAAGTGGCAGACCCAAAAGGCTTCTATCCTGACGCATTGCAAGCGCGAGCTTATGCACGCTGTGTGGAAGCATCTCCTGGACGACGAGTTCCTTCATGCCTACCGGTATGGGATCGTGATCGTCTGCGCTGACGGTGTTTCCCGCCGCGTATACCCCCGCATTTTCACCTACTCAGCCGACTATCCAGAAAAGTTCGTCCGTTTTTTAATCAGGACACTTTTTCTGACTCGGTTCACTGGCAGGGTACTGCTCGCAACAGTTCGTGATGGTGGACTGTGTCCCCTGCCCCCGATGCTTGATTCCCAAGGACGAGATGCATCTCATGGGGTTTCTACGGGACATCAGCGCGAGAATCACCTCAAAGGTTCGCCAGTACCTGAAGGCATCGGTTGCGATTGCTCGTCGAGCTATATATGTCCTCGCCAACCCAATCGAGTCTAACACAGTAAACAACCTGCTCAAGGCAACATCTTCGGTCCCTACGAAGGTCATTCTCTCTGCTCGTCAAGGATCGTCAAACTCACGTCCTCCAGAATGCTTTCATTGAGCGTCTCGGTGATGGTTTTGACCTTCACCGGATGCTGGTTGTGGACTTTATGCACGAATTTGAGCTTGGTGTATGAAGAATGTGTTCATCCATCTCATTCGTCTCCTTCATGCTCAACCCAACGGAAGTCGCTCTCGTTGCGGAATTAAACCGGCGGTAAATCACTTTCTGCTCATAGACTCGGACGCACATACTGACCCTCGTAATTAGCTACCGCCGTCTATCGACCTTTGGAATTGACACCATCCGTCGATTTCCTAACAACGCCTCCGAGATGAAGAAGCTCGGCCGCTCGGGATTTCGAAGATCTGCTCCAATGCGCAATCCCTTGTTTTGACGGCCTGTTCCCTGATCCGCACAACCAGCGCATCTTGAAGCTCCTCTTCCGCCTCGCCGAATGGCATGGATTTGCCAAGCTCCGGATGCATACCGATCCCACCCTGGAACACCTTCGTCTGCTCACCAATAGATGTCGGGCGCCTCATGCGCGAGTTCAAGCGGACGACCTGCTCGGAATTCGCTACATTCGAGCTTCCGCGCGAGACTGATGCTCGGAATCGGCGGCGGATGCTAGAGCAAAGCGCGCAACCAAGAGTGGAACAACATCGGGAACGACCACGTCTGCGACCGCCCAAACAAATTCTACAAAGACCGGCAAAAAGCGCAAGCGGCTCAACCTTAATATCTACAAATACCACGCGATGCCCGATTATGTCCCGACGATCCATCTCTTTGCCACGACTGACAATTACTCGACGCGACTTGTATGTGGCTTACCCGTGTCACCAATATTTTGACTGATTTTAAATCCAGGGAGAGAGCCTTCACCGTCTCGTGAAGCGCCTGTACGCAGTAACGAATAAACGCGATCACGAGGCCCAGATTGCAAAACGATTCATTCGTATGCAACGCGCTCGGTGGTCAAACGCGGTTGGCGCTCGGAAGGCGAAAACCAAGGGAGGTGCTTCGTCGAACAAACGGACGTCTGCCCCGCGTATGCGGCGTGCGGAAGTATACTACATGGATCCGCTCGCAGCAACGGCACTGGAGGTACACCACTGCATCAGCCAGTTCCGCCGCAAGCCTCTCAATCTTCACGACGACTTCAACCCCAATAGCAAGGACCCTGCCATGAAGGTTTGCACCTCTCGGCATTCACTGAATCATTTGTACTTATAAACTTACAGTACTTCATCCCCCATCTCCAAGACCATCTACTGGGTCGAATTTTGGCACGGCCGTTTGATGGTGACGACCACGACGACTTTACCGACGAAGACCGACGCACTGTCGAGATTCGGGACGACAGGATCTACACCACCAAGCTCTTCCGTGTCAACTACACCACATACGACGTCCGTCGCGACCAGGATGTCATGAACTCCAGCGCCCTTCCGTTTGTCATGGTCCAATCTCCCAACGCTGGTCGGCCCGGTGCCCATCCCCCAGATCCTCGGTATCTTCAACGCGACGGTATCTCGTATCACCGCAACGGGGCGCAGCACTCCGACACGGATGGAGTTTCTTTGGGTCCGTTGGATGGGCGAGCAGCAACATTATGCGTCGGGGCTTCTCCCTGGAAAGCTTCCCATGGTCGGATTCATCCCCGACTCGGATCCATACGCATTTGGCTTCTTAGACCCATCCTTCGTAGTTCGCGGAGCTCATCTAATGCCCGTGTTTTCTCGAGGACAAACGACGGAGCTGCTACAAACTCAGGCGCCGACCGCCGCTAGATTCTCTGGCGACACCAGCGATTGGAATCACTACTACGTCGGAATGTGTGTTCGATTCTCCTTGGGCATGTAGGCATTATACTGACGCTGTCTAGATTTGTCGACCGGGACATGCTAATGCGATATGTTGGCGGTGGGATCGGCCATCTCGATGATGGTACCGGAGCGCTGGATGTGGAGGAAGGGCATGACGAGGATGAAGAGACTGCAAACGCAGCGGGAAATTCTGGATCGGACAGCGAAGACGAGTCAGAGTCTGAGAATGACGACGGAGACTCCGAGCGGCACGACTCCGACTCTGATTCGGACGATGATATGGTCGGTGGCGGAAAATACAATGAGGAGGATGAAGATTAGCATTGTACTAGCGTTGTTTTCTACATTGACCAGTCCTACGCTAGCGCTGAACAGGCGCGTGTCAGCTCGACACCCGCCTGATGTCCCGCTAGTCAGTAGTCTACAGCCTGGTAGCCAGCTGGTAGGCTCTACGCAAGCTGGTCGATGTCTACCCAGCGTCGACCAGCCGTACCAGCGTGACCAGCGATAACCCGGGTCGTGCAAAATTCCTGATGGAACCACTCCTGTCTGATCGACGAGTACGAACAAGTCGAGCGGGACTTTGCCGCGTTTTACCAGCTGGCGCAGGAGGATGCGGGGTATTTCAAGAGGATGATGGATAGGGCTGGGGATATTGTGCGTTTGCTGGGTTTGAATTAGAGGGGTAGCTAACATAATAACACAACGCGGCAGATACACGCCCAGGGACTCGGGATGACGACTGGGGTGTTTGAGAACGGCGCTTTCAAGTATACCGACGGGCATGGTTTGATGTACACCAATTCATGGCCACGGACTTTTGGACGGGTGCGTCTCCGTCCTCTCCCCATATCCTCTCATATCTCAAACCTAACCACTGCATGCAAGATCGCGCACCTAATGCCCAACATGTCGCTCATCCTCAACGGGCGCGACGAGCCGCGCGTCCTCTTCAATCCCCGCAAAATCAACGTCGACATGAAGCACCAGGCGCTCTCCCAACCAGACCCGCAGCCGTTCGCACACTCGCCCGCTCCGACGGACAAGTACTTCCGCGACGAGATGGGGTGTGTCATACCGAATGCGCCGATGGGGTTCACGGAGGCGGGGAACAATGCTAGTGCTTGTGCGTCTGCGTTTTCTTCCTTCTCCTTACAGTTCCACTAAAAAAAGGGAAATCAAACCCACAGTCATGCTATTCTCCTCCAGCACCCAATTCACCACAGGCCTCTTCCCCGTGCTCAGCGCCACGAAAGCTCCCCCTGCTTCTCCGACATCCTCGTCCCCAGTGAATTCTACTACTCCGACTCGGAGTTCGCCGCGTCCTACGCCTACCCGGATAACATCCCCTGGGCCCAAAAGGACCCGCGGATATACTGGCGCGGGTCCTCCACGGGCGGACACATCACGGGCGACAACTACCACCATTTCCCGCGGTTCCACCTCGTGGATATCTCGCGCACGGAGCGCGGGAAGCCGCTGATGGACGTCGCGCTCAGTGCGTTCCATGAGTATCTCTGTGGTGCGGGGTGTAATGCGCGTGAGTTGATGGATACGTATGGGATGGTGCGCGCCGGGACGGAAGTCAAGCGCCCGCGGGAGGAGGTGTATCGGTACAAGTATCTGATGGATGTCGATGGGAACTCCTTCTCGGGAAGGTATATCGGGTTATTAAAAAGCGGGTCGTTGGTCTTCAAGGTACCTCCCCATCCCATCCCCCCATCCCATGCCTCCACTAACAAACACCTCCCAACAGTCCACGATCTTCACCGAACCCTTCACCCCCTGGCTCCGTCCCTTCGAGCACTACATCCCCGTGCTCCCCGACCTCTCCGACCTGCTCGACAAGATCACCTGGGCGCAGAACAACGACGCCGAGGCGCGCGCGATCCAGCAGGCCGGCAAGGCGTTCGCCGAGCGCGTGTTGACGGATGCGCAGTTTGATTGTTATTTCGCGTTGGTGATGTTGGAGTGGGGGAGGTTGCAGGCGTTGGCGGAGGCGGCGTAAGAAGCGGAGAAGGAGAAGGAGAAGGTCTGGCGCGCATACTCACCGTGCGTTCGCTCAAGTCGGACAAGGGCTCTATACGGGAGTCGATCATCAGCAGCAGCCGTGTGTCGCGGGAGAGAGAGAAGCGCAAACGGGCCGGGGCGTCGAGGACAGCGACAGGACGCGAGAACGACATCTCGCATGGCTGGGTGTGGGTTGGGCGCCCGGAGGATATCCCTGCGGGGGTTAAAGTCAAAGTCAAGCCTCACCGCCGAAGACGCGCAGATAGTGGCGCTCCGTTCAATTGGTACCCTCGCTGCAGGTCGACGAAGCG
>JARIHP010000268.1:0-27452 GCA_029282125.1 Mycena amicta
TTAAGCCTGTGATAGACGGATCGTGTGTTGACGTTTAACCAGGCCCAGAGAAAGTTGCCCTCAAAGTCGGCGGTTTGTGCAAGTGTGTCTTGCTGGTGGGGCAACAATTCGACGGACGCGACATATACGCGCACTGCGTCGAGATCAGCCTCATAGCGGGCACGGAGTTGCTGCAGCGCCTTCATGACTGACGGTGGACACTCAGTCGGATGCTGCATGATGAGGGGGTGTGAATCAAAGGACGGGCGGCAGTGAATCGATGTATGGGCCAAAGAGAGGGTCGTGCGAGCCACTAGTACTGCCTGGCCTGTACAAGGACAGGTGAAGTGCAATCAGCTGAACCGCCGATAGGCGACCGAATTGAGGATAATGGGGAGCAAGAGAGCGTGAATTGAGGAGGAAATGAGCGGGGGATGGTGAAGAGGACGGTTGAAGGCGGGATATCGGTCGTAGCACAGAGAAATCTGCCTGCGACTGCAGACTCGCGGAGTACGACGGGAGGATCGAGCTGGAGCCATTGCAACAAGCCAGACCACATCCAAAAAGTTGAGCGAGATCTTATTACTGATGGATTCCCAGGCGTCAGTCCCGAAAGCGAAGATGTGATATGAACACTTTTCCTGAGCCTTGCCATGGAGTTAACAGACGAGGAGTAGACCATAACGTCTCAGTACATATTATTTTCCATTTCAGCTGTAAACGCTGTTCCTTCCGCGAGAGCCAGTCTTTGACGACTTCAGCGCCAGCCACAAGCACTGGTAATAAATATGAATAAATAGACGAGAGTCGTTAGGTACGCCCAGATGCGCTTGGTCTGGGCTGTAACTGGCGGAGTTCACGGAATAGTGTCCCCGGCTCACGTCTTGGAGTGACCCCCACTTCCCTCCCACTGCGTGGTCCAGCGCTCGACCTTGCGGGGCTTGAAGCACGCGTTACAGGAACGGAAAACCTTGAGCGACGCGGTGGACTTGGATCAGAGCGAAGACTGCGCGCCTGTCTGTACCGCCAGCTTGTAGGCTCATCATCCACGCTGCCTTCATCGTCACTAATATGCTCCTCTGTTCGCACGGAACGCCGCGGAAACCCACTACGAGCCACGAATGGGACTGCATTAGTACGAGGCGGGATTGCACGGGTGGAGGTTGGCAATCGCATGTATCTTGCACGACTGATTGATAGTCAGATACGACATCTGGTTATTCAGCCAAAGAACTTACGCGACAGCCTTGAGAGCTGCCTTTGTGCGATGTAACTGGAGCCATTTGTTGAAGCATTTGGCTTTGGAACATGAGTGACCTGAATGGAGTAAAGATCTTGGCACGCACTCAAGATGGTTCTTCGGTCGAATATGCTGGCATCCTTGCTCTGCAGTGCGCGGGGGAGAGCTCTGAGCCAGGTTTTCCAATACTTGGCTTTCAGATGCGAGGCGTCGAATCGGATGGCAGGTAAAGACTGAAACGACCGCTGAACCATTAATGATAGCAAGCTCTGGCTAAAATACCTTGGTCCTTCCACGCCAGGTGGCAAATGTCCGAGCAAGAGCGTTGTGATGGCGCTGCAATATCACCGCATCCTCCTATAGCGTGGGTTGAGTCTCTGATACTTGACCGGGCAGAGGTTTACCATAGGCTGCAACTTCTTCTGCATGAATCTGTACCGCCACTTGTCCCAGGCGACGGAGATAACGGCAAAGTGCATTTCCGTCTCCTTCCGCTCCAACGTGAGACGCCGATGAGAAGTTGTGCGTGCAGCCGACAGCCACCGATAGAATATTTTGCGCAGGTTCTCTGTTTGCATTGTTAGAAAACAGCGGCAATGCTTGGAGGAAAATCACCTTCTCGCTTCACGAATCGATAGCTTTCCATCAGACGAATCTCTTCAGCATGACTACTTCTCGCAGACCTCCATCTTTTAAACGCATCGTTGAGCAGGCAAGCGTCGCGATCGAGGCTGGCTTGGAACTCGCGGTTTTTCACGTCGATTGTGCGGTTGGTCCATCTCGTGAGAGCGTTTTTTAGAATTCGCTGACACGGAGATGTGAGTCTCCGGTTGCACAGAGCATACGGTGCTCACATGGACAATTCTATCTTCAATCTCTTGTTCCGCGAGTCTGAAACTGCGTCGGCGATAGGCGCGTTCAAACCAATCTAGAAGACACACGTAAGGAAAAAAAGAAAACATGGAATGAAACCGCAAGAAAGGTTGATACCATAAAAAACTCGCTGAGTTTTGCGCAACTCAAAGATCTCAAGAGCAGTTTGGCGCTGGCGTTCCGCAAACTTCACCCTAATCTTTATCCAGCCCGACCGTAGAAGGAACCGTTTATGTATAGCTAGCGCTTTACTTGATTTGATTCGTTGTTGCTCGAGCCGAGTTTTCCAGGCAAGATAAAATCTACGGCGGACAAGAATGGAGTGACAAGAGGCGGCATGGATCAGAGCGTTCTTGTCGCGGGAGTAAACCTGATGCCACTTTCGCAAAGCCGCTTTCCCCAGGCAGGAGCTCGGTCGAAGAGAAAACGCAATAGCATTATCTGCCAGATCATCAGAGCGGAACAAGTTAAAGGGCATAACCTACCCTCAAGCGTCTTCTGTTGGCGGATTCGCATCTTCCACACTCGCCACGCCTCCATCAAGCGCCGATTCTGAGTTATCCACTCGAGCTTCCGGCCAACGTAACGAGTTCTGATGGTCTTGTACGCTGCGTACAGTAGCAGTTGGTCTCGGCCATGTTCGTGTACATTCGCCCGAAGAGTCAGAGCCTGCGGAGAATGTCAGTGAATTCCTCTTCACAGCGACCAGTATCGAACCCGTAGCCGATGACGAGCAGCCTTCCACAGCCGCATTGCGTTCTTTTTGATGAGTATATCGTGAAATGCATGAGCCGTCTGTATTTTCCGTCTTTTGATATCAGAAGTCGTCGTGAGGATAACAACACACTCACAAACGCCGTTTCCAGACGTCCATAACTTCGGTCTTGACGCGGAGCCCAACATTATCCGCCACAATGTGGTATCCGATCTGAAGCTGAGATGTGTGCTTCCAATAGTACCAGCACCTCTCGAGCACGCCACGGTCTACAACACGGGAAAACTCGTCGGCACGGTCATCCAGTCGGTCCAGATGAACCGTCTTTTGCTTCCAACGACCAAAATATTGCGCAACGAGAGAGTACATGTGATGACGGGCCGCAACTCGGGTCTGGTGCGCTTGCTTCCAGCTTTGCAGAGCGTCGAGAAGGAGTTTGCGATCTCGTTTGTCACGAACGAGTTTCATCTTGGTTCGCATGTCTGCCCTCCACCGAGCTTGTTGTTTTTGTTTCGCCCTCGCTTTCCACTTTCCAAATGCACTCCGGAGGTGGAAACCATCTGCCAAATGCACGATGCTATCGAACCGGTCCTGAGATGCAGCGGTTCGGAGACGCCACCTGTGAATGCAGAGACGCAGGACATGATTGTCTCGAGCCTGAGCGACTTGAGAGTTGGTTTCCTGCCCGAGGTGAGCGATAGATACTGGGATGGAATGCGGGGACTCACCACGATCCACTGGTGACCCCCCTTCCAGACCTGCCAGCACCGTTCCAACAGCCTGTCCTGATGAAATCTGTCGGCGTCCGCCTCAGCACCCTCCATTTGAATCTTTTTCCAGGTATCGGCAGCGTTGAGAACACTGCCGCCCCGTTCCCTAGCCTGAGCTACACGTTGCCGCGCAGCCGTGGAGGCCGTAGGTTTGAATGCCGTTTTTATTGGACCGTCACGCATCGCAGCACGGTAGGACGGAGGAGTGGTGGAAGGCGCCGCGCGATTCTCGGTGGCAACTGAGCTGTCATCATCTGTGTCGCGTGAAAAGAGTGGCAGGGGACCCGAACGACGGGGAGGAGGAGGTGCAGTGCGTGAAATCGAGGTGACATCCGAGTATGGCGAAGGAGGCCGTCTTGGAATGAAGCCTCTAACGCCATCGACAGATTTGACCGCCGCTCGCGGTCTGAGAGGAGCGTTATGATATCCCTGCTGCGATTTGACCACGCGCCATTTCTCCGCCCAGCTGCTGCCCTTCAACGTACCGAGCTTTAGTAGCTTGCCATAATACACGACTTCGGAGGAGTCTAGACCACGCTCCTTCAATACGGTGTTGTACGCGGTGAAAATTGCGGGGAATGTCGTCGCTGGTCCTGCCCGCTCAATTATGGCATCCAACACCTCGACCTCGGAAGCGGAGAGCCCAACAAGTTCGCGGATGGACACGGTGGAGGAGCGGGAAACATCGGCAGCGGAAAGAGTCGAGGCGATGAAGGAATCCGAGACTTTGGCTGGTGGGGACGACCTCGTTGGCCGAAAGGACATGGGCCGTGATGGACGCGTGCCGCAACGGTCATGTTCGTGTGACAATGTCAAACTCGTACAACTAACTACAACACATACTGTACACGCAGACATACATTTGCTCTGAGACGAGCAGGTTCCCGCCCAGCTGGCAGACAGAACTTCAAAAGTGGACTCTGAGCGCAGACGAGTACGGAGACTCGATGGGGCAGTAGGGACACTTGACGCGACGGTCCACCGGGTCATATCTACGAATGTGAGGGCTTGAACGGTGATCAAGGCTGCGATACTCACCCTCCCGGTTTGCTGAGTTTGTGGAGACTGTCCTTGGTTACAACATGGCCACAAACCATCATCATGGGCGGGTTTGTGTCGCTGGACTGCTCTTTCGAAACGGGGCAGGTGAATATTGAATGATATCGATTCTCCGCTGGCAATGGTATTTCGATCTGGCCGAAGTTAGACAAGATGCAAGAAGAAACAAGCGTGCTCTGACCGGTAATTCATCCACCTGACTCCACTCGCTCTTTCTTTCTCGCATGACCTTCCTGCCTTTTTCAATCCTCGCAAGCGCTCCACCGCCACCAATATCTCCCACCACACGAAGCGGAACTTGCCGGCTCATTCCAAGACTCGCACAGTATTCTTTCGCAAAGAGAGGTTCCAGGTCGAAATGTAAAGAGGGAGAAGCCAAGTCTGCGTATGGCGATGTTTGTAGTTTGGAGAGCGGGAGATATGCCATGCAACCATATAGGCGTATGGATTCGGCCTCGTGCTCTTCGTAGAACGGAGCCATCGACTCCTTGGCGTAGGCTAGTGCTTGCAGCGAATTGGGAGGATGGGAGCTGAGGAGGAGCCGAATGAACTGAGACCGATGCAAGTGGAATTCCAGAGGCGACGACCGTTCTCGTAGGAACTGTCGATTCTTCGCAACCCATCTGCGGAGTATGCGTGAGACAGGACGTGGCGCCAGCTGCATAGAAACGCACCCAAGAGCGGGACCCACATCCTGATTCTTTAGAGCTTGTAAAATACGGTGCAGGTCGATGAATTGGGAACGAAGCTCCACTGGAATATCCAGTCCGCATTCCTGGTTAAATCAGCGACTGCGATGGAATGCTACTGGACCTACCTGGAGAAATATTCCTGCGGTATCGAACTGTCCGGTCCGAAGGAGATGTATGGCAATGGTGCGTTCAAGAGCGGCCATTGAAGGAGGAGAGGTGAAGATATCTGGATAGGACGGGAGGGGTGCGGGGAATCTCTGTGATGGCGAGTGAACAGCGAAAGGCTTCGAGCTGGCTTAGCGAACCTTGTCGAGGGATTTGCCCAGACGAGATACGGAGGAGTATACTTCTTTCTGGTAGTCCTCTACCTCCTTCTTCTTCAGATCGACAGTTTGCGATAGTTGAAGGAGAACATTGGATGGTACGCCCTCGGAGAGAGAGTGCTTTGCATCGCGCAAGGATCTTGAGAAGCGAGTCGAGGGAGTCTGGACCTTTGCCCTTGCTAGCGGTCAGCTTTTCCAGTTTGGCCAGCTCCTTCAACGGGGCGTCCATGGTGGCGGGTGATCCGAGTCACACTGTGTGACAGCTACCATGTATTTGTCGGCGACGAGCATGGCCGTCTCAAAGCCCTCCGAATAAATTCCTCGGGAAGCCCTTCAGAACTTGTCGAACTTGTCAACTCGGAGTCGCCCAAGTCGTCTGTCTCTGCGATATCTGTTCATGCGGGGCAGCGGTTGCGGTAGCACATGCAAACGGCGCGGCAGCGGTCTACACATGGAACGATGAGGAGCTTCAGTCATTATATGCGTGGAAAGAAACGCGATTGCAGCCTCAAGACAACTATGTTGGCTTCCAATACACCGACAGGTATCTCCACTTTTTCTCATACTTTGCCATAAGCTCATCTGCGTAGAGGTGTTTACTCATGCACGTCCAATGGCGCCCTCCGTCTTGTACCCATCGATGCAGAAAACAAAAATCCCCTGCTTGGATCTCTTCCGACTCGTCTCTGTGTATGGCGCCTTGATTCTTCGTCCAAAACGTTCGCGTACGGCGGTAATGAAGTCGATGTCTCCCTTTGGAACTTAGAGAGTGCCTTCTCTCATGACGATGTACAAAATACTTCAATCTCCAAGCGGAAAAGAGACGCCTTGTTTCCCGGCGAAATTTGGAGGGCAAAGAACGTACAGACGGATAATCTGGGGCTTCGACAACCTGTCCGAGTCACAGCTCTAACTTATGTGCCGACCTCTTCAACTCCTCAGCTCCTTGCTGGCACCCAATTTGGGGATCTACGCCTCTACGACACGCGAGCACGACGACCAGCATCCGAGTGGAAAAACATCGCCAAAACAGGCGGGGTCAAAGTGTTGGAACGGGGTCTCACTGCCCACGAGGTATTCATGGGCGACCATGGTTGTAATCTGTCCTCGGTGGACCTGAGGAACGGCCGCATCGCCGTGTCTTATAAAGGTCAGCAAGCTGTATCGGAATCTTCACAGTTATCTAACTCTTACAAGGGCTATCCGGCGCGGTCACCTCTGTAGCTCCTTCTTCAAACGCCGGCCCCAGACGGTCGAGGTGGTCAGACTCTAGTTTCGACTGCTCTCGATCGATACTGCCGCATTCATAGTAGCTTTCCTCCGCCATCTGTTGCCGGTCAGAATCAGGAAAATCAAAACAAGGGCCAAGTCATCGAAAAGTCTTCACGACCGGTGTCCCCACAGTTGTTGTCTGGGACGGTGTCGACTCGCTACCCCATCCTACTCTCCAGTCGAACGTAGAAGAAGGCGATGATGTGTGGGACGAGATGGAAAATATAGTGAGCGACGACGAGTCAGATCGCAGAAAGCGGCGACGCAAACAGGACAAATAACTACTACATGTTATCCCAGGCTCGAGAAACAAAGCTCCTGGGTCCCTTTTCCGATTCTTCTTGTATAAACAAGGCCTCCGCTTCGTCGATGGCTCTCAACCCGGTCACCAAATCGACTTTATCAGCAGGGATGATCTTCGTCTTGTAATATATCTTGTATCCAAAGAACAAGAATACGAAGACAGGAAGACCTGGTCGTTGTCAGTAGTTGCGGGCCATAGGCCAACGCATACCTATGTAAGCTCTGGATGTTCTAAGTTAGATGTGATTTGCGGGCGGTATGGGAGTTGCACTAACGTTACAAACGTGTCTTCTGCGAGACGCATATTAGAAGGAGACGAGCTGCAAGAGGAAGACGTACTTGTGAAGGGTAAAAACGTATCGAAGCCTTTGAATAGCAAGATGATTGTTGTCGATATGAGCGCGAACCTGTGAAGGATCAGGTCCCTGTATGACGATATGTCGGTCAACTTGCCAGCTTCCGAACGGCTGGAATGGCGCTTTATAGGGCAGGGAGTCACGCGACTTTCCCTGAGCAGCAAGGGCTCGCATAAAAGAGCTGTAGTCGCGTTAACAAGGTGGTGGCGAGTGTGCTTCATTGGACCGTACATGTGCGATATGGAAATGCAGATCCAAGTAATCGCCCCAAATGTGCTCACAAGGTTCACAAACCTGCAAGCGAAATGAGACAGTGCAAGGGCCAATGAAACGAATATACAGACCATCCGAATACTATGGGATGAGTTGGAAGAGCGACCGGAGCTAGTGGGTAAACTCACCTCTCGCACTTGAGGACGATACGTTCAAGAAGACGAGAGCGCAAAAAAGAGTGCACAACGTGAGGGCCGGCCAAGGAACCCCATTGCGGTTGACTCGACTGAAGATTCTGGGGGCTTTACCTTCCACGGCGAGGCCGTACAAGGTGCGAGATCCGATGTAGAGGTCTGAATTTGCGGCTGACAGGACGAATATCAAGATGGCAGAGTTGATGATATGGTCGAGGACTCGAATGGAAACCAAAGTGGTTGCTGGTGCGTAGGGTCGGCAATTGTGGAGCCTCCGGTGAAGAAAACGCACCAACGACAAACGGCGAAGCCGCAGCTGTATAGGAAGTCAGCGGTATGAGAGTGAGATGGAGCAAACGGCTCGACCTCCAGTCTTTGCTTTGTTCGCTGTGAACAAGGTCGTATTTGTCGAGGGGACGATCAAGCCGATAACAAATACACCACCGACATAGAAAACCAAGATGCGGAAGAAGGTCCTTCGAATGGCGATGGGAATATTGCGTCGCGGGTTCTGGGCCTCACCGGCGGTGACCTCCGAAAATCAGTTAACGAGCATCAAAAGGTCAGGATCTCGTACTCCGACCAGCTCCGTTCCGATGTAAGCGAACAGAGCGTTTGTTAGGTTGCCCAAAAGCCGAGGAATATGGAAAGATGGTCGTCCTTCACCATCACTCAGAAGATAGTGTCCCATCGGGCCATAGGGCTTTTTCCAGTATCTGAAACCGATGCGGTCGTGATTCGGGTTGCCGCCTATGCGAAATTAGCATGCATTCCTTATGAGGAGATACAGACGTACCCAGGTCGATGATGATTCCCATGAGCAAGAGGCCGATGAGGGACACCACTGAGATGAGTTACACTTGGCGCGCTGTCTATGCCCGAAGAACCTTCCTTTGATGCTCGAAAACCAGAATTCGAGTTCTCCAAAGACACGGACTCCCAGCAAGTTAACCAAGGCAACTAGGCTCAGGGTCAATCAATGGCAGCAAGACTTCGAAGGACTCTCGCACTGAAGCAGATAACAATGACTTTTTTACGATCAGACGTGTCGGCGGTACAGATGGGCTACGCACCCATTAAAGCCTCGCTTGGAATTTTCCGTCCGCCCGCCCAATAAGAAACAACTAACTACACCGGCGGCGTTGATGTTGTTTGGCGTTACAATTAGCTGTTGAAACGTGGTATAGTCTGTCAAGCTTGTTAAAAGACTCACGTATTTAAGCAAGTAGTTCCATCCGAGAGCGAAGCCTTATAGTCGGAGTGGGGTCAAGGTACAGGATATGATATGTTATGCACGTACCAAGAGCAGGATCAACGAACCGCGACGCGTAACCTGCGAAGCCCTTCGAATGTGGAAGGTACGCGGACATCTCTCCCAGTCCAACCTGCGGGCAAGTCGGTCATCATAGAGAGTATTCGGTGATGGGTCCCAACCATGACCATGTAGCAAACTGCGCCGACAAAACTGTGACTTGTTTGACGCGTCTCAAGGCCAACTGAACCACTCACAGGTAGCCCAGCAAGAGGCCCAATGGCCCACCCCGTGTCAATGCGGTGCCGGATCCAATTGATAAGACCAGTTCCTGGTGCAAGTCGGTCTCGGCATCGCACAAGTGGCAAAGGGACTGACCAACAGCACCCTGCAGCAGTCTACATCAGTCGACGTCGGTCGGTCGCAAAGTACCGACACCCAGTGCAATCATTGAGATTTGACGCGCTTTGAGGCCTCGGTGAAGACTCGAGTCAGCCGAGGAAGGATCGTTGAGCTCATTGGCGTCGTGGTAGTACTCATTGTCGACAGAAGCAATGCTGGGAGTTTCGCTCGCTTTACCGACCTGCTTTTCGTCGTCCGACATGGGAACAAGACAGGAAGGCGCGAATGCTGTCCTTCGGCTTTTAAAGCATCATGTACCAAGGCGGCAAAGTTGCCGCAAAGAAGCAGCCAAGACTGATATCTTATCAGGCACTGAAGGTAATGATGATGGCATCATACAGCACGGGGCTACAGTTTATGTTTAATCTCCTTGTTGGCAATTCTCATGAATTGCTGAGCAGGAATGCCACTGAAGGGAATATGAACAAGTATGGAAGAAGTTAGCGAGGCCAGCCTACCTCGCAAATCGCTCCGCCTGAGGCATAACTTTCTCTCAAGTTAACCCCATCCATCGCGTTTTTTTCATCGAGGCCCTTTTGATGAGCCTCTTGACCTCCAAGAGCGCTGCTGGATCCAAGCCGCGCATGTCTTCCAGTATCATTGCACGGACAGCCTTGTGAAAGCTTTCGACAGGTTGCTGTGGGAGTATCTGACTTGTGAGCGGGTAAGCGTCACTGTAATACATCTGGTCCTCCGACACCGACTTGATGAATCCACATTGGAGGAGCTCTTCGGCGCCCTTCTTCTTGCCTATATAGCAAAGCTCGTCAACATCGCGTGGAAAGGAACAAACTGATTTCTAACCCCATATCAACACCTCATTCGCCTTGGCCAAGCCCACTAGATGGTTCCTTGAATACCACATTCAACCTGCATGAATGATGATCGCCTACTCTTATTGACGAAACTGACGCTGGAGCCGCCCTCGGATATTAGCCTGGGACACGAATCATCAGAAATTGTCTACCAGGCAAGTAATGAATCGCACCGAGGAAGGTGAAAGGGACGGACAGCCAGACATTGTTCATGCAATAAATGAAGTCGAAATAGCCCAAGAAAGCTGCAAGAACCATATGCATCAGATGTAGCTTTCGAGCCGCTTCAACATACCCGCCGCGATGCCTGCCAAGGAAATTATGAAGCAGTCAAGTACTCGGAACTCATACCCCTGCTGTCATGAGCGCCACCTACTCGTGGTGGTGGTTTAACCTACATAACCGGCCCATTAAGAGCAGCAACCAGGATTTTGCGATGACTGTAGAGCTAACAAGCGTTGAAGCATGAGGCGTTCAAGTTAGCGGCCTTACCGCTTGACCACAATCGGTGGTTGTGTGTACAACTGCTTGAAGGAAGCTCTCCCGCACGTTCCCCACCGTGACCGCCGCAGCTCTGTCTCCAGAGCCTCTCACGTCCGTTCCGCTGTTTCCAATTTGGATGAAGACTCGAGAGCCAGTATAGATCACTTACGCGCAAAACCACTTTCCCGTCGCTTGCCAAACAGTAACCAAGACGTCGTCGCGTTTGTCAATGTCGCGGAGGGCCTTCGCAAATGCAGAGTAGTCTACCGGCATTCCATTAGATCTTAGACCTTGTATTTAGCCCGCACCCTCAGCAGTGATAGCATTCAAGGTGGCAGGACGGTTGAGACATATTGTAGCAACACCGTCGGAAATTTGAACAGTCAACGTAGAGGACATTGAGAGGGTATTAATTACACGTGATCTTACAGATTACAAATCAGACCCAGAGATCTAACAGCTTCTGCGTCGCTTTCATGAGCATGTCGGCGTCCCCGGCCTGCAGACTTTCTGATATGTTCTCAACAGCCGGCCGAACGCTCTCCTTCCCCCCGTCCCAGCTCAGGCCCAGACGTATGTCGTGTAAGCTGGACGAAGAACGAGCACACATTCACTCGGACCTCCATCTGAAAGTTTACCGGGTTGTCGACGTTCCTTAAGACGGCAATGAGCATTTCCAGGGCGTTGCGCGGGACTGTTAGCCGTCCACGCGTTGAAGGGGTCGTCACCACCGGCGAACTCAGGTCGCTGCCCGACGTCGGCTGCTCGCTACTGGCAGACGCTGGAGCGGACAGCGGTTCAGATGGCTGAGACTCCAAAGGGATTGGTGTCAAGATCGCCGTCAGAGCCAAGGGTCCTATCGATTCTACTCAGCGCAGCGAGCGTTCTCAAGGCCAGAAGGAAACTCACCACCAGATTTAATGGTGCTCATCAAGCTGAGCGCAACAACTCCTTCGTTAACGAGCAGTGGATACTTTGCACTCCGCCCAACTAAGCTGGCGAGCGCGAACGCGCATTCCGGTGTCAAAACCATCTGCATGGCCGCATTCCGCTTTTGTTGGCGCTCTGCAAGTGCCTCCGAGGTATTGATTCCTTGCAGCGTAGGATCGGCGGCGGGATCATTGGACCACAACGATTTGATGACGTTCACTAGTACGCGTGTACCCTCACTCCGAATGGGTGTCGACCTTGTCCGTTTGACGAGGGCCATAATCAGAGAGAGCCCTGTCGGGTCGTCTCCAGCCGATGGCAGTACCAGAGAAAACGTGTTCTCCACTGGTACGAAATGTTAGGTCGAGATCAAACTCGAGATTGTCCAACTGTACCGTTTGCATTGCACATGTATTTTACGATGCCAACGGCACCGAGTTGGACGATATCGGCCATTTCATCGACCCTTTCATCCCAAACACCACTCTTCGCCACACAGCTGACCACCTGGGCTCTGGCAAGGGCATCGTGAATCACGGCTGACTGGGCGGACGACTGAGCTAAATGTTTGAGCAGCCCGATGACGCCATGTTTCATCTTGATATCCGTGGAGGGTGCCAGAAGGTGTCGAGAGGTCAAGAACGGGGCCAATGAGTGTGGAGGCGACAATAATACGGTCGAATTCTTCTCTGGACTCAAGTTAGATGGCAGTCCAAACGGGAAAAGAGCGAACCTCGTCTGGCCAGATTCCCGAGAGAGAGACTTGCGCAGATTACGAGATCGTCGCGTCCCGCAAACGAGTCTTTCCCTGGAACGCTCTCTTCTGTGTCCGCCACATATTTTTCGATCAGGTGCACCATCCGGCAGACAAACTCTCCGCCGGGCTTGTTCTCTTCCGAGTCATCCCAAAGAACATCTTCATTGCGCTCTTCGCCGGCAACCTCTACAACGGACTTGATCAATGCAGCTTTGCAGTTGTCGAATACTCTCTCGCGCCGTTTCCGTTCCGCTTCGGGGAAAGCGGACTGCCAGAAGACGGGGTAGTCACCCTTCTCGATGAAATCCAAGATGGTGCACAGGCATGAGACGCCACCATGTTCCGCGGGGAAGTTGAGTCCGCGAGCAAGCGAGAGACGCACGTCCTCGACATCAAGGGAGAGCGATTCTATCAACGTGCAGGACTCTTCGAGAACCTCAAAGTCGGTAAGGAGGAGGTCGCCGAACATGTCTGTGCCTTCTTGGAACGTCGCGGATTTTGTTGGGTACGGCGAGCAGAAAGCCTCAAGAGCGGGAGTTAAGAGGGGGAGGACGTCAGGATTGAATATTTGAAGCGCTGGAGGTGAATATTAGAGAGGCAGCAAAGAGCAATCGCACACGTACTTTCATCTTTGACCTCCTTCAAATCGACGATGGTTTTCCAAGCCCAGTTGGAAACGCCGCTACGGAGAGTCCAAAATTCTTCTGGGTCTTCATCGGCGCTGGGAGTAAAGGAAAGCCAAGCAGCGGTTGGATAAATGGCAGTAGATAACTTCATGATCGTTAACGCTGCATCGAGGGAACGCAGACGGATTTGACAGGGTCTGGGAGTGTGTTAGAATTAAGTGCATCGCAGCCTGAAAACGCTGACCGTAGTTGAGGCTAACGTTCAATAGAGCTCCAATCGCCGTGCGAACGACCTTGAGGTGCGGGATCGCGAGGGGAAGTGGTGTGGCAGTCGGTGGATTGGGAATCGATTCGCGTATCCTTCCAAAAGCGAAACGATGGCCTGTGGGGACCAGCCTCGAGCAAATGGCCACGATTCTCATCTACTCTCAGCTCAGAAGAGTCAAAGGGGTGGTAGAGCGCAGCGACTCGCCGTGGTCGATGCAGAGATTAGCAGACACGCGAAGGAGCTCAAACGCGGCAGGGACACGGGACGAGGTGGGCGTTGAGCTTCCTTGGAGGGCAGAAGCGAGGAGAGTGGTCAGGGCTTGAGGAAGGGAGGTCTGTCCCAACGGAGTGTGGTTATCGACTCAAAGAGATGAGAGACGCAAACAGTAAACGGGCGAGCTCTTACCTGGCCCATCGCGTATCCGGAGGCCGTTCGCAAGAGTCTGGGCAGTGGTCTCTACCTCCTGCCATATGTCGGGGCCACCGGACGCTGAGAGGTCCCACAGTCGCCGTCCAAGGTCAGTCAAGTCCATCGCAAGAGTTTAAGCGCCAATCAACTGATTCATTTTATCTAGTACGCCGAGTGATCTTACAGCTCATTACAGCTTGTTACAGCCTTCAGCGCTTCAGCGCCAGTATGTGCTGGCCGTCCCACGACTTATCTCCCAGGCCTCATCTAAGGCTTGCACGACGTCCTGCGGCAGTTCGCCCTTGGCCGAGTCGTCCAGATTTTGTTTAAGCTGCTGTGCGCTGCTGGCACCCAAGATCACTCCATCCTCCCGCCCTGTGGGGATTGGTGAGTGATTGTCGACGCAAGTCAACGAAATTTACCCAAGACTGAGTGATGCTGACACCAGCGCAACGCGACTTCCGTCAAGCGAAGGCCGTGTTTTGCCTGCAACCTCGTTTTGAGTCTTCTGAAAAAGCTCCAAGGGCAACTCAGCTCACAGAAACCTCCTTGACCACATTTAACGCATCGAAATTACCCTGGCGCAAGTATCGTTCCCTGTACATTCTTCCCGAAGGTGTGCTGTCGTTGAATCGACCAGCAGCCGGAACATCCGCGACAGAGGCGACCTTTCCCGCGAACAGACCACCGCTGCACGAGGTTTGGCAAAGGCTGGCTGCTGATAACGCGACTCACGCAAGAGGGTTATAAATTACAAGCCTAATTCCAAACTTTCGGCAGCATGGAACGAGCTCTGCCTCCATTGCACGTGTGATGGCGTTGTACATGCTGAAAAATGTGGGCGAAACGCGAAAGCGATACTGAATGAGCTCACGCTTGATATATTGGGTTGAATCCAGTTCTTGGCTTTGCAGATGGACACGACTTCGGCGACCTGACGATGCATCAACATGGCTGGCCGATCTGTGTGCCTTGCTTACCTCCCAGGACGCGAAGTTTGAAAGACCGAAGATCTCGCTAGGTAGACATTGTGAGACGCTGAAACTATAGGTCGGACCACCTACTAGTATCCCTCGTTGTAGAGCTTGTTCATTTCCTCGAGCGTCTCTTCAAACTGCACACTGCTCTTGCTCAAACGACTCTCAGACGCTTCCCGATAAGCACTAACCTGCGATCGGGTGCGTGGAGATACAGCACCCTCACCTTCTTGCGATTGAGTGCCTTGAGAGAGGCGAAAAACGTAGCCCTCAAGCGCGCAGGCGAGTGATCACCAGGCTTGCTAGGAAAAACCCTGCGCCGTAGCTCAAAAATAATGAAGAAGAAAGCGATGGATACTACTTTGTGTCGATCGTAGAGTCACCAAGGTCGATCTGAGCCAGATACTGTTGAGATCAAGAGCTGAGCAACGTATGTTAAGCCACTAGTAGAGGCAGACGAGCCTCTTCGGTCGTTCCCGCGCCATACATGCGTGCCGTGTCGATCTCCTTGTGTCCATAACTTGCAAAAAGTTGCAAGATCTCGGTGCACTAGACGTTGATGTTGGAATGAGAACAGCGATAGATAACGCAGCTCACTGACCTCTGCTAGATCAGTATTGCGTATTGACCCCTGTGATCCAGGGGCCCCATAGTCATTGTGCCGAAAATGAGCGGTACGGATGGGGTCATTGTGTACGTGAGGTGGGGTGCGTGAGAGAATTTGATCAGTGATGTGACATCACTACTAGGCTGATAACCGCAATGGCAAAAAGGCCAAATCGCAGGCACTGGCCGATGTGACGCCTGCAATCTACGACGACGAGCTCGTGACGACCTCTTCGCCCAGCTCGACTCTCGCGATGAAGCAGCCACGCAAGAATCGACAGATCTTCTCAACGAAATGCAGGGTGCAGCAAAGCAGGACTCGAAATCCCGCTTCAAAGCGCGCCAGGTAGTCTACCAACTCGATCCGATAGCAAAGCCTGAGCGCTGTCCAGGCGCGGAAAGCCGCTGCACTCAGTGAAACATTCTCTGCCGGCGATCCAGCGGCCGAGGCGCAGTTGGAGAAAGAAGCAAAAGACGAAGAGAGGGACATCAATCGCGTCTGCGATGAGCTCAATGTCAGCATACACGAGGTAAAGAGTTTGCTCTTGTATGCATTTATCACACCGCACTCCAACAGATAAATCCTGACGGACACTGTCTCTTCTCGGCCGTGGCAGACCAACTGCAACTCTTGTCGGTCGTGCCCCCTGCACAAGCGACCTACGCCATGACTCGCGCCTCTGCAGCTGCCTTTATGTACTCGCATCCCGACGATTTTCTGCCTTTCTTGCCTTCGGCCGCTGACGATGGGACAATGTCGCCACGCGAATTTGACGAGTATTGCGGGTCTATGCGCGACACTGCCGTCTGGGGAGGCGAGCCAGAGATACTCGCCTTGTGTCGTGCATACAACGTTCCCATTCACGTCATTCAAGGCGGTCGCCCACCTATTGTGGTCCACAATCCAAGCGCTCATGAACAGGTCGGTGACCAGCGTATTGTGCGCATCAGCTACCATCGCCGGATGTATGGACTCGGCGAGGTCAGTTGCATCCGAATACCTCGACAGACTCGACGCGCTGAACAAATCTAGCACTACAACTCTTTGCGCCCGCGATCCACTCGTTCTCAGGTAACTCATGCGATAAAAAACATTATTTCGCCGATATAGTCCGCAATATATTCCATTCGGGTATCAAAATAATAAATCGTCCTCATCCTGCCGTTGCCCGCTTTTCAGAGGGCGCGGCTCGTCAGCCAAGTAGTTTGCGAATGCTCCATCCAGATTCGAATATGGGTCACGACTTTTCGTCGGCGCGTCGTCATCATCGTCGTCCCCTCCTTCGTTCGAGAATCATCTCCATCTTCGTCTGGAGGCGGTATAGGTGGTGTCGGCTTCGAGGACACCACTGAGTCAGGCGGAGGGGGGGTGGCGGTTCTTCAGTAGCATGCTGATGTGATTCAACGGGTCCTGGGCCTGCTATAGCGACAGCTGAGGAAGGAAGAGTAGGTCGGGCGACGCCGACAAGAACTGCTCGTGAATGCGGATTAAGCGCCGGACTGTCCTTGAGCGCCTTGCCAGTTGCATTCCGAATAAAAGTCTGCGCGAGTTGAGTCGAAGAAAGAGCGGCCTATTTAATATTACCTCGGGGTTCTGAAATTTTTAGAAAAATCAGCTTCAGCTAAGCCCCGGAGGTGATCCTTTACCTTGTGGTATATGCTTCCCAGAGTTCCGGTGTGCAGCAAGAGCTGGTCAAGGGCACCTCGGTCCATCCTGTCAGAGTCCGTGGTTATTGCTGGTTTCTCGGCCACACGATCTCCCCTGCTACGGAAGGGTTAATGGCGAGAAGTCGCCAGTACATGAAACCGCGATCGCGCAGGTCCGGGTTATCGACTTCCTCAGTTGCCCACTTGAGAACTTTGAAAACCAGTTCCTTAGCCTTGTCCGATTTGTCCGTTTTCGACTTGTATATGAAGAGTTTAACGGACGCGTAAGCAGAGCGAGTTGGACCTGTGTTCTTAATTTAAGCTGGCGCAAACAGGACACGAGCAAAATGGATCACCTCGTGCTTTCTTCCAGAAAAGTGTACAACAAATCGTCCAAAAGCTCATCTGCATTGTCGATCTTGTTCGAAAACTGTCCCAAATCCAACCATCGCCGTTGGATTCGGGCTCGTCCAAGGAGTCGAGATGTTCACAAAGCGTAGGTATTACGCCCTCGTATTTCCCGGGGTATCGGCGGAATATATCCTTGATGACGATAACGGCTTCCTGCACGACGTACGAGACTTTGGTTTCGATGAGTGTTAATAATGCCTGAATGCAGGCATCGGATGCATCTTCTACTTTGATAGCCAAACGACCAATCTCGCACAGCTTTCCGCACAAAGTCGATGTCCACCTCCGATGCGTACCTACAGAAGATCGGGAAAGCTTTTTAATTGAGAGGGACAGACGTACTCTTGAAGTTCGGCTAAAACCTCGGTCGCGTTTTCTGCCCGAGCTAGGCGATACATGATCTCCAGTTTGGCAAGCTTGACGTAGATCGGATCGTTGTATTTACAGAAAAACACCTTGACGTCGTTTTTCAATACTGCGGGTCGCCGTTGAATAATCAACAATATGTTGCGGAGAGCGACGTATTGGACTTCGGGACCAGAAGAAAGAAGGGCGACTGAACAGGAAACGTTGGATAACGCAGTGAACCGAGACCACACGACGTACCGAGAGGCGGGCCCATCTTCTTGCAGATATAGTCAATCAGCCTTCGGTTTTCCATGTAGTTCATGAGATATAACAAGGCCTTGATTGTGGTCAACACGACCGCCGAGTTGGCATGTTGGAGTTGGACGATGATGCGCTCCGCCATGACCTCCGCATCCGCATGCCGCTCGGGCACATAACGAAGTAAAGAGTCAAGGATGTAGATCTGGCCCCACCTAAAAGCGCATGGGAGCGAAACAACGTATACTTGATGAACACTCACTCTGAGCTTTCGCCGAGGGCAGCCAAGAGCTTGTTCGCTGTGGCCAGATTCAGCTTGAAGATGACGCCATCTGGCGGTCCCCGATCTCGGAGAGTGCAGCAACGGCGTTGGCGACGACAGTCGCATTGCTATCGAGCATGAGGTCACGCAACATTTCTACGAACCCACTCTTCTCCGCCCTACGCGGGTCTGCAGCGTACAGCTTCGCGACACAGATGGCAGCCGTTTTGCGCACGTAGGGATCGTGGTCCTTGAGACAATGACGGAGATTTTCGCTGAGCGCATCTGTTACGACCGGAATGGGGATGTATGACATTGTGCGGATGGCCAATGCGCGTATGAGGGGGTTGCGATCATTGCAGTCCTACTTCCGTGAAAGCCTCGAGAACACGGGGGACATTGGGCGCGTACCTGCAGAAAGTTGGGGATGACGATGTGTATTTGCTCGGGTTTCGAGCGTCCATAGCTAACAAGGAAGAGATATACCACTGGGCGTAGAAGGTTGAGATAGAAAGCCAGCCTGGGGGTTGCTCACTCTTCTTGATTTCGAGCAGCGGAGTTCCCAGACATTGCACGACGTCGGTGAATAGTGGGGACACTAATCGGAGGTTACACGATATAGCATTTGAATGGGCCTGGTACGGACTGTCGTTGCCCATCGTGATATTTGCGACAATCTTCTTGAGGACCGTCTTGCGCTTGACGAATTTCTTGTCCTTTGCCTCGGCCGCATGGAGTTCGGCGCGGAATTCCTGGGCGATTTGTGTTGGACAGAGGCGCCCGTGGATAGTGGTTGCGCACCTCTATCTTGCCTCGCTGGAAGAACTTTGCGTCTTGTCCCGCCGCCGCCATGTTAAAGCGGGTTTGGTCAAAGGCGTGTTGATCACAGACTGTGACATGCCTCTACTCCTTCGACGCGTCCCAACTCCAAAGCCAACCCTAACCCGAAAAACGGCACTTGACCCCGCTGTTTTGCCACTAGTCGATGCAGCTCTCAAGCAGGCAAAGGCGTCTTCACGGGCTCTCCAACTTCTACTCGCCTCTTTTGACGACGAGCTCCTCGTTCTGCACCGGCTGTTTTACCGGAGCAATAACCAACATCGCACTGCGCTCTTTTGGCGACGCGTCTCAGAAATCCGCAGATATGCTGAGCGTCTCGAGGCTCTCTCCCTCTTGACTCTGCTAGACTCGCTTCGGTTCTCGTTCTTCGATCCAGACCAGCAGCAGTCGTAAGGTCATCTTATCGGCTGATGGCTTTCCAATTCATATTCTCTCCAGTTCAAAGTTATTGAAAGGTTCCTGGACTCATTATCCCGACAAGACGTTTGTGTCCTTTGTTATACAACGCCTTCAAGGATCTCGTACCTTGGTTCGAAAGGTGAACAAGACCGCCCGCCGCGCTCACGGCTCACGCGAATCGCAGATGCACGAGCGCCTCGCCCACGCTTATCGGTGAGCTCATCACAATAGCGTAAGGTCGACGAATAACAGAGTAGGACCTTTTCATTGGCTATCCAAACCGGCGCTTTCGCGCAACTCCTTCTTGCTCTATGTGGTATCACATCTCGGATGAGCACACTTGTATCAGAGCTCGCGGACATTCTTCAACAGTCCATAGAGACCATTCAGACATCTCGTGGCACTTGATGTAAGCTATATTGTTTTGCACCCCGGTAATAAATCGACGTCTCCCAAACAGCCCAATCCTCGGCGCCGAGACGATGTCCACTTAGATCTCGACGTCAAATCAACTGAAAACGCGCTACCTTTGCCGCGAGATGATACGTTGCTAGTGGCCGTCTCGGTACAGCGCGTTGTCAAGCGAGTGAAGCAACAACCAGTGGAGAAGCGCCAAAGAAAAAGCACCGGGCTCGAGACGAGATTGACGATATTTTTGGCTAGGGTGTCAAATGAAAATGGCATTTGCTTTGACTACCTACCAGCACCTAGTGCGACGCTACTAAGGTAGAGAAAAAGAGCGAGATCATGAATCGCGAGTAAGTATGCAAGAGTCCAAACGGTATATAGCTAAATTCTAGTAGTCCAAATGTGTACCAACTTTTCTACAGAGCAAAGACCGTAGCAACAACGACGAAGGCGGCGACCAGGAGTCTGGAGGACGTGAGGGATACTGCGGCGCTGGTTTTGCCGCTCGGTGCCGGAGACTCGGCAGCGGGGGCGGCAGCAGCAGCAGCAGCGCCGGGGGCATCAGAGCCAGAGCTGGCATCAGAGCTGGCTGGGGCAGATGCGCTGGCGTCGAGAGCGGGGGTGATGTCCATGGGGAGCATCAAGGGCGTGGCCGCAACGGAGCTGAGGTCAACCGAGTTGTCGGCGTTGAGCACCTCAGGGTTCATGCCGAGCGTGGCACGCGTGTACAGAACGTTGGTCGCGAGAAGGCTGTGTGCCCACTCAGGGATCACCGACAAGTCCAGGTTGGATGCCCAGGACGCAGCGGCCTCGTTGTTGTTGGTCACGTTGCTGCTGTACGCGGCGTACGCAGAGAGATCAGAGTCCTAGTTTTCAGGTCAGACGAGCTGGGTATACGAAAGTCAGACGTACGTTGACAGCCATCGAGGACATCATGCCGCCGAGCGAGTTGGGAGAGCCAGGAGCGGCCTGTGCCGGGTTGCTGGACGAGTGTCAGGAAACAGAATTGCACTGGGGAGTAGACAACGTACATGACACCGAACATGCCCTTCTCGCAGTGACCGGGGGTGCCGCAGTAGTAGAAGGTCGGGTTGGTGTCGTTGACGACCTGGGAGAAGACGAAGCCTTGGTTCTGCTCGCCGGAGGCAAAGACGGGGGCATCTGAGCTCTTGTTGCAAGGCGTGAGAGCGGAGCTCTTTGTGACGGTGTGGTTTGAGGCACCCCAGTGGAACTCGACGACATCGC
Source organism: Mycena amicta (assembly GCA_029282125.1). Lineage (NCBI taxonomy): Eukaryota > Fungi > Basidiomycota > Agaricomycetes > Agaricales > Mycenaceae > Mycena > Mycena amicta. The sequence goes on from JARIHP010000268.1 coordinate 21,332, forward strand.
CGACGGATGCGTTGACGGCCACGGGGACCATGCGGAAGACGCCTTTTGTGGGGCGACGAGGACGGTGTGTGTCGCACCGGAGCCGGAGCCGCTGTTGCCGCCGCTGCCGGACGTCGCCGTTGCCTGGTAAGAGCCGCCCATCGATGGACCGCCGTACTGCGCAATGCACTGGTTCACACAGTCGTCGTATCCGCTGCCGCCCCAGTAGTTGCTGCCGGAGCCGTAGTTGGACGTCTGCTGGCTGTTGTACGACGTGGTGGTAGACGTCTCCTGGACGGAGGTGGTGTCCATCATCATCGTCATGGACGACGTCTCGTCCATCATCATCGTCGTCGAGGTCGAGTCCATCATCATCGTGGTCGACGATGTGGTGTCGTAGTTGTTGTTGTTGCCGCCGTAGTTGGAGCCGCTGTTGCCTCCGTAATTGGAGCCGCTGTTGCCGCCGTAGTTGGATCCGCTGTTCCCGCCATAGTTGGAGCTCGAATCCCCGCCATAGTTGGAGCTCGAGTCCCCGCCGTAGTTGGACCCGCTGTTGCCCCCGTAGTTGGAGCTCGAATCCCCGCCATAGTTGGAGCTCGAATCAGAGCTGGAGCCGTAGTGTTGTTGTTGGTGGGCAGGGCCGCAGCAAAGCCGGAGAGGAAAACGGCAGCGCCGACAAGGGGTGCGATAAGGACCATCGTGAAGAAAGAATTTAACTAGTGTGCCGTAGAGGTGTGGATGTCGAGGGACTGAAGACTATTAAACCTCCCAGGAGGACGCGAAAAGGCTTTCTCTGTCAAAGAGGGTGATCTGGGCGACGGCATTGAGAACGCCGACATCGACACCGAGTGCGCCAGACGTACCTCGTAGGAACGAAAGTTGGTGCGAGTCAACTCGACGGAGAGAGAGAGTAAGAAAAAAAGAAACGTGAAAAGGGAAAGGGTGGGCAGATGTCAGCTGTACGACCCTTTTATTCATCCCGGGCATGCGGCGATGATATGGAAACGAGATCTGCTACCACTGGCTCGGTTTGTCCCATCTGAAACGGGGAACAACTTGATTGAAGATTGGCCTTGGATTGGTCCCTGTCCGCCAGAGGTCTAGGCCATGGATTAAGAGGCATATATTTGTGCGCAATCCCTGTGTCCAAAAATGAGTTCCAAGTTAAAATAACTGCAGTAGCAACCACAGCCCGGCATCAATATCACCGCCGCGCCATTGGACCAGATGGCAGCCCCACTCGACGCCTTGGTTCAGCTCTCGGCGCTTCCTTGCTGGCCTCCTCCTCCTCCTGTCGTCGTCCCACATTTGGATTCACAGCACTCCGTTTCGCATCCCGAAGCGCCTTGAGCCGGTCTGTGGCTCGAGAGGGCTGTGGAGTCTCATCCGCATAGCTACGTACGCCTCGGGTTGATCGGTCAGAGGTCGTTGATGTTGCAGCGGCTGCCTCGTAAATATCCCGTAGTCCTCGTGATTGAGGCGGCTCCCCTCGTGGTCGTCGTCTGTCGTTGTCGTCGTCCTCGGCATCTTGGTCGTCGTCTCGACGTCTCGACGACCGACTCGGTTCCGGAGCAGGCCCCGTCGCTCCTTCTCATCAAACAGCCACTTCGGCAGGTCAGACGGATCCCGCGCTTTCTCGATATGGTAGGCCTTCATGGCCCGTGTCAAACGAGATTCTTGCCCCGGTGGAGTTTCTGTCATACTATAATTGAGATATAGCCCTTGTTCAGCGAAACGCACCTTCGCCTGAAAACGTCGAGACGTTTGATGTCCAAGCCTTTCCTACATTCACCGTCAACGAGCTGGCAGCCGAGGCGACTTTGCTCCAGAGTGTGTACCCGTCTCCGGGCGCATCATCTTCTACCGACAGTCAGTGAGACCATGCAAGCAGTCAGTTGTTTCACCAGGACCTGGGGGCGGCGTTTCGGCCCTTGATGCCTTGCTTCTCATGGAGCGAGCAGATGGTTTGGCTGGCGGGTCCTCGTCGAGACTAGTACGCGAAGAGGCATAACCGCGCATGCGATCGAGGAACGACGAAGTAGATGAGGCAGTAGAATCACTGCTCCGGTTCGAGTCGGAGGCGCGAGTATCGTAGGAGGGTGCTGGGTTATTGCGCGAGCGAGAAGGCATTGGGGCGGGGGTTGGGATGATTCCGACTTCATCGAGTTCAACGACTTTTGCGGTCGGACTTGACGACGCGACTGCGAGGGGGTGTCGCTACGGTCATCGTCGTCGTATCGGTTCCTGGAGAGCAGAGCGAGAACGGGGTCCAGGCCCACTGGGGAGTCCTGAGCGAGAAGGACGAGACATAACAGCGCAGCTGGTGGTGGTCCGAGAAGAAACAATAAATGAGAACGCGCATCAGTTGCACCATAGGACACCCGACAACCGAGGCCCGATATGGGTTTCGTGCGTCCAAATTTTTATTTACCTAAAAAGTGCGAAAAGATGACGGATCACAAAGCGTTACTCACAAGCGTTCACAAGCGTTTCTAACTTATCATGCTCCGCTCACTTGGCACAAGACTCGCGAGCACCGCGGCCGACGCTCCAAAATTTAAGGTGCTCGTTATTGGAGGTGGAACCGCCGGTCTCTCAGTCGCGAATCAAATTTTCAATCGCTTCAAGGCGGCTGGGAAAAAATTGAACAGCGGCGACATTGCCATTATAGACGATAGCGAATACCACTTCTATCAGCCTGGCTGGTTAGGTTCGCGATCTCGACTCTTTCGCATCCTCATCTTGTCGCAGGACTCTCGTCGGCGCTGGTCTCAAGAAAAAGACGGAATTCGCGCGACCGCTGCCGTCGCTTATTCCGAGCCACCTCACCCTCATTTCGGACAAAGTCAAGGCTTTCTCGCCAGAATCCTCGTCTGTCGCGACGGTTGATGGCCGAACTATAGCCTACGAGTCTCTGGTCGTTGCAGCTGGCCTACAGGTGAATTGGGGCGCGATTCAAGGTTTGCCTCAGGCGCTCCAAACTCCACTTCTGGTGTCTCGTCGATTTATTCCTATGAGACTTGTGACAAAGTTCGGGACCATTGTTTTGTTGTCGACCTAGACCAACAAGTACTCAGGTGTGGTCCGACATCGACGCCCTTCGGTCAGGGAATGCAGTTTTCACGCAACCTGCTGGTGTCATCAAGTGTGCCGGAGGTAAGAATATGGTATTGTGCCTCTTTGTACAATGCTCAACCTCCATAGCGCCGCAGAAGATAATGTGGATGGCCTGGGATCGCTATCGCAGGACCAGCCGAAGCCAAAAGGTCCAGGTCGATTTCTACACCGGCATGCCAACCATGTTCAGTGTCAAGAAATACTCGGATGCGCTGAACGAGCTCCGTATCTCCCGCGGCGTTGGCGGACATTTTGGACATAATCTCGTCGCAATCGACGACGCAAACCACAAGGCGACTTTCAAGAAGGGCGACGAGAGCGTTGTGTTGACTACACCGTGTTGCACGTTACTCCACCATGGGACCTAGAGACTTTATCAAGTCCTCGCCTATTTCAGACAGCGCCGGTTGGGTCGATGTAAATTCCGCTACGCTGCGCCAAACAATGAGAAATTTGGCAACATTTGGGCCCTTGGTGACTGTTCATCTCTTCCAACTGTGAGTCGATTCCGACTATCTCGTTTGTGTGCTGACGCGATTTTCTAGTCGAAAACGGCCGCTGCAATCGCAGCGCAAGCACCGGTTCTGGTCGAGAACCTGTTCTCTGTCGTCGACACGGGTAAACTCAGCTCTGCCACTTATGACGGATATACAAGCTGTCCGGTGAGCCGCACCATCATCGACTCAAGAAAGTAGAACACTCTGACTGTCGACAGCTACTGACGGGATATAATGAGCTCATGCTGGCCGAGTTCAAGTATGGACTTGAGCCAAAGGAGACCTTCTCTGCGCAGTTCGATCAGGCAAAAAGCCACAGGTGCGTTAGTGCTCGAACCTCGTTCGATGCTTGCTCACGACACGATAGACTATTCTATCACCTCAAGAAGGTTGGCGTACTTTTGACCCTCTTTGCTAGCGACTAACGTTCGACGCAGGACTTGTTCCCGTGGGCGTATTGGAATTACATGGTAAAATCCTGTGCTGAAAATGGCGTTTGCTCAACTCTGTAGGTTCGCGGCCAGTGGTTTGGAGTAAACGGCCCATTTAGACCAAAATTTGCGTGAAAAAAATGTGTGCTACGTATATTAGGAAGGATGCGTGACGTCGTCACACTCTAGTCATTTACCACCATGGCCGACGAACCAATGTTTGATCCCTCGCTCAAGAAGCGGAAAAAGAAAACAGTGCAATTTATCGTGGACCCTCTCGGCGCAGATGTAGACCCCACCGCTCCCGCTCCCGACACTATCGAGTCCACTACCACTGACGGTACTGTCGTCGATCTCGGGCCAACGACGACACACGAGAGAATGAAGGAGAACGGGGCGCCGCCTGCGGAAGAGGACGATCTCAAAGCAATGTTTGGGGATTTGAAGAAAAAGAAAAAGAAGAAGGAAATTCCTCTCGATCTCGTGCGTTTCGCTGTCCACCCAGTGCGTTGATATTCACGTTCGTAGGGCGATGATTCGGGCTCTTCCACCCCCGTCCCTACCGCCGACGCGGGTCCATCGGGAGACGCTCTCGAAGACTTGGACTTTTCCGATTTGAAGAAGAAAAAATCCAAGAAGAAATCTAACCTCGACATGGAGGCGTTCGAGAAGGAGCTCAAGGCTACGGCAGCGGCAGATGCGGATGGGGACGATGTTGCGGAGCCTACACCGCTGTCGATTTGGACGATGATGCCGACCTTGGAGATGATCCATTTGCCCAACCATCTGGCGACATTTTGTCGAATGTCGGCACCGGAAACGAGGCATGGTTGAAGAGTGACCGGGACTATACCTATCCTGAGGTGCGTGATAATCTCATTCCTGCTGAACGTGTACCAATTCGTCTAGCTGTTGGGACGATTCTACGAATTGCTTCATCAAGCCAATCCCGCTCTGCTCTCTTCTTCCAAGCGTTACACCATCGCACCCCCTTCGATTCATCGTGAAGGGACGAAACGGACCATCTTCGCGAATGTTACGGATATCTGCAAAAGGATGCACAGACAGGTCAGTATGATGCACAGTGCGCGCCCGCAAATTCAAATTGCATTTGCAGCCCGAGCACGTTATCCAATTTTTGTTCTCCGAAATGGGTACGACAGGATCTGTGGACGGCAATGGGCAACTGGTGATCAAAGGGCGCTTCCAGCAGAAGCAGGTCGAAAACGTGCTGCGGCGATACATTGGTAGGGTTCTGCCACAGATCGCGATTCGTTCGCTCATTCGGTTTCCCAGTCGAATACGTAACTTGCAAAACATGCAAGTCTCCGGACACGTTGCTGACGAAAGAGAACCGTATCTTCTTCATGGCGTGCGAATCGTGTGGAAGTAGGCGCAGTGTTAACACTATAAAGAGCGGATTCCAGGCCCAGGTTGGCAAGAGGAGTCGTAACAAGACCGGATAGAGATTGTTTCGAATACAATGCATGCGTATTTACAAACGTCCAGAGCAGACACCTTCAAGCCATTCAACGTCGCTTTTCACCTAAGGGCGAGGTTAGTGAGCGCCAACAAACATGATAAACGACCAACCTTGGTAAGATTTTCCATGGAGTCTGGCGTGATAAGCACAACGTCCTCGATCCGCACACCGCCTACGCTTTCATATCGCTTCAGGACCTCGTGATCGATAAGCCGGGAATTGCGAACGGCGGCGAGCAGATGCGGAGAGAAGTAAATGCCGGGCTCGACCGTCTGAAGAGGCTTGTGAGATGCCACTAACACAAACGAAGAAGTTGCATACCACAACCATCCCCGCCTCGAGTTTTAGGCGCAAACGCAGATAGTCGTAGAGGCTAGGGTGCCCAGCTGTACCGCCGCGTTGTTTTCTGCAATCGATGGGTTCACTGCGGGCTTCGAGGCGCTTGGCACATCATGGACATCCATGCCCAGGCTATGCCCAAGCCCGTGAGGGTAGAAGGCCGCTGTTTCACACTGGCAAGGATTGCTTCTTCGGATGCCCAAGAACCGGCGCCCGGAGACGATGGGGACTTGAAGATGCCTAAACGCTGGAAGCCGCGAACGAGAACACGATGC
>JARIHP010000269.1:0-27319 GCA_029282125.1 Mycena amicta
GACGCGCGCACCTACACCTTGTCACAAGTCGCGAGCGCTCCCGCAGGGAACGGCGTTGGTTCAAGTGAATTGGCGACGAAAACTCGGCGTTGGTTTTGAAGCATTGCGGCCTTGCTCATGAGGAGCTATTCGCTGAAATTGAGGTCGGCGATAGACTTGTGGAATCGAATAGCAAACGCTTCTGCCTGAACAAATGGTATGAAGATCGTGGCTTGGACTATGCATTCCACGATAAACGAGGAATGGTGACCGGGATGTCCTGCAGCCGCGATTAGATGGGAGAAGGAAACCACGGTCACATGTCACGGTGGAAATTTGACATTTTGTCGACACCACCATATATAACATAACATAACATAACCATGTCGAACCCTGGCTATTATGTCCCTCGTACTCTGCCCCAGGTCAGTTCCATCCAGGTGGCATGCTACTAGTACCAATCTCAGACCAGCAACATCAGGAAAACCCGAATCCCATAAACGTTGATAATCGTTGATAATTCTCGCTAATTAGCACCAAGTGTAGAAATTTAAAAATGTAGGATTAGCTACCCCCCCCGCTAATGATGATGAACTAGCAAGCATTAGTGAGCTTTATCATGAAATATGACCAACTTTCATGGGAATGTGGCAACCAGATTCTGCTTATCGCACTTGGTATTTCAAAAGAAGGGAAAAGAAAATGCATTGCACAAGCTACATAAATACAAGGACTATCTACGGAAGAAAGTCACTCCGGAAAAGAAAACCCCTCATGAACAGCGCGAAAGATGCTGCAGTAAACATTAGCGAGGGAGAAGACCGAGAGAGTGGACAGACATACCAATGAATCACTAGCGAAGGGTTGTCAGCGAGACCGTGCTGAGACGAGACCATGAACTTCGGCATCGGAGGGGGTGGCGGCGTACTGTTATTTCAAAGGGGGATAAGTACCGAGCAGAAGCAGAGAAATGACACACACTGATATCTAACGGCATTACTCTCCTGCAAGAACCGACTACCGAGGCCGACGAGGTGTTCGAGGGCCGTGGAGGCGTCCATTCCGATACCGAAAAGAGAACCAAAGGCGAGGAACGATGGAAGGTGTTGACGGAGCCAGCACTGAGCTCGAGGATAGCAACGATGACGAGGGTGAGGTTGAACACCAGCGGCCACGACCAACACGATCAGAGAAGACGCCAAGGAGGACGACGCCGACTGAGCGGAAGAGCAGGTCTAAGTGCGGTATGAGCAAAATAAGCGGGAGCGAAGCAAGCAGACAGACGTACCAACGGATGAGCGCCAAGATATCAGCGACGGCGGGGGTCATCAGACGCAGAGCTAGCACGTTGTCAGTTACGAAGAAGGAAGACGGTAACCGAGCAACGTACGGGGTAACTGAGCAACGTACGGGGAGGTAAATTTTGTCGAGGTTTACGGCCAGTGCAGGAGACGGGTGTATGGCGACGGGGGACGGCGGGGGCTAAATTAACCTACAGTATGGTGAGTCAGTGGCGATGAGACCGAAACCACGTACACGGCTTCTGCTTGTGCACTCAGCGCAACTGGCAAACCGCGCCGAATCGTAAAAGGAAAGATCCTTCTACACGGCTGTCCTCCCCGGCCAGCGGGAGACAAGCCCGGCACCTGGGTATGCATTGGCGTTGTCGGAAGTTCGGCATACGCAGCACGACGTTGACGAGGATGCAGGCGGGTCAGAGGTACCTGATGGAGGTGAGTGAGATACAGGTGACCGAGGGAAGGACTGACGGGAGGCGCACGACGGCGGAGTGGCTGGAGCGGGTGGGACAAGGAGGGGGAGATGAGAGTCAGGAAAGAGAAATTTTCAGCCTGTGATGATTGTGACTCGATGTGCTGGCACAATGATGGACACGGAACCGGCGCCGAATGACATTCATGTGCTGACAGAATCGTGATGGGGGACTTGGAAGAATTTTCGTTGATAGCTTCGTCCAGGCTTCGTCGCACCTGAGGCAACTTTGCCGTGCTCCTTTGACTTTGCACATCCATGGGACTTTGAGTAGGCTAGTGGGGACATGTCTCCGAATTTTTCGACACTATTGATCTCTGCTGCAATAATCTGCCATAATCTATGTGAATTATCAGAAATGTTTGGCACTAGCGAAGATTAGCCAGAGTTTCACGATTTTGACCGCTGAGTGCTAATTAGCGACAGATTAGACAGATTATGAATCCCGGTTTTCCTGACTGATGAACCTATCCCGGCCTACCTGGAATTTTTTTCATCGCTCAGTGGCCTGGTTCAAACAAGGAGTACAAACAGAGCCTTTTCGACGATGTTGCCAATCTCTATGGAGGATATGACAAAGCTGTGTCTTATTTTGAGCGTAGCAGGGCCTCCGTAGAGTTAGGCGCTGTGGTCGGCGTACGTCCATCCTTCTCTTTGTTGTTCCCATGTTAACTTGTAGCAGCCCCAGCGCCCACCCCCAAGTGCTAGAGTCAAAGTGTCCAACGTTGGTCCCTTTGCCATTTTCTATCACCCTGTTTATCCTCCCCACCTTAAAAACGGTGGCCCGTTGATATGCAACTTCTATATCGGCTGGAGCGGGCAAGGCCAAGACTCGATTATGACGGACTGGCAGCAGCGAGGCATCCGTGTCGCGATCAAAGACATCACGGAGAAGTGGGTGGACTGCTCGTTGTTGTTAACGCAGTAGACTTGAGACGTGCGGATGGCAGCGTCGGGCTAATGAATGTATTAGCTTTGTTCGTCCGTCGAGGGCAGAACCAAATGTATTGGATGTACCTAATGAATGTATTACTGCCAGTGGAAGCACAGTTGCTCTCGAGACTCGTTGGCTGTGCTGTCTAGGGAGCTTGAAGATTTTGGAAGAATAGACCAGGTGTGTCGTAGCTTGACAACCTTACGGTACAGGACCTACGGTATAAAGCAGTGGGGAGACGGAAAGGGTCCTGATCGTACAGTAAGTATACAATCAGGAACTTGAAGTCAATTGGTTTCTAACGATCAGGTTGTAATGTTGGAAAGGGCAAGGATAGAGGAGTGAAAGGAATAGATAGGTACTTAGTGTGTCATGACAGTGTCCTCTTCCTTCATGAAATCAGCCCGGGACCTCTCAAGTCTGACACTCACAAACAAAATCAACTCTGACACATTGTAAAAATGATGGCTGATTTTGCTCAAGTCTGACACAACTTGGCGCAAGTCCGACACCTTTGATGGCGGCTTCTGACGGCAGGTGTGATGGAAGTGATGGATCTGCCAGCGGCCATCACAGGTTAGGTTGGTTAGGTTAGGGTGTTTCAATGCCGCACAGCGGCCTGGTTAGTGGTTAGCCGGTTAGGGTTAGTGGTTAGTGGTTAGCGGTTAGGGTTTGGTTAGGGTTGGGAAGGTACATGGGAAAAAAATGGGGGGAGAGGCCAGGTTAGTGTTAGCTGGTTCATGTTAGGTTCAGTTAAGGTTAGCAGGTTAGTGGTTAGCAGTTAGGGTTCGGGTTGGTACATAGAAAAAAAAATTGGGGGAGAGGCCGGCAGACATCGGCTACTTTGATGGTTCTGATGAAGATGTCAGAAGGTGTGAGTGACCGTGTGACATTGTGTCTCACTTGCCGGTGTTTTGTGTCTGTGTTACAATTTTGTGTCAGGGTTGATTTTGTGTGTGAGTGTCTGGGTTGACTAGTCCTCAAATCAGCCCATCGGCCCCGGATAAACTGCAATAGACTGCTTGGCAGGTCTGATGTCATCTGGGCCTTCCTGCCTTCTCGGTTCTCCAGCTGGTGACGGAGATGGCCTTGATCGACTGAGCTTAAATAGTTGCTCCAATGTTTGATTAAGTTGTTGTCTGGAGAAGGTGATGCCTAAATGTAACTGGTATCAGGTAACTCAAAATAGCCATCCACAAAGTTTACCTTGAGCCATTGGACAACATCATGAACCTGGATGGGCTTGTGCGCATATGCTTCATCTGACAGTTCCAAATTACACAATGCAGACAGAATATCGGGATCACCAGGTGGCAACAAGGCTATCCAGGTTCCCCATGGCGCCTGCCAGAAGCTATAACATATGAATTAGTTCAAGACTCAACTGATAAACTTGGAACTTGCCATTCTGCTTGCCAGCGCTCCTTCGAGGGCTGGGACCCCAGATTGTCAGCTTTGAGCTCCTTCCACCCAATACATCTGAGTGCCATATCACGAGCAACCTTGGAGTGCTCAACTGGCCTAATTTCTGATGATAGATTTAGCCATATTTGAAGGATCATGTCAGGGGTAGAGTTGAAGATGGCTTGAAGAGAATAAATCTCTATTATGATTTCTTCCGAAGAGATGTCCAAAAGGATAGAGACGTAGAAGAACTCGGTGTTTCTGTTGTAGAGCGGCCACTGGCCATTGCCGAGGCAGCCTGCATGTAGAATGCAGAGAGTTAGTGGAGAGAGGGAGTTTAGAATGTCTGCAATCTTGTTCTGTGGATGGGCACTGAATGTAATATTGTGGGAGAAGGGTGCCGTAGTTTCCAGAGTATCTTCCACATTCAAAGGAAAGTCTTCATAGAGACGTTGGTAAAAGCTCATGAAACGAAAGTTTTCCCAGCGCTGGAGCAGCTCTTGGGAAAGGGGATGAACTTTCTGTGTCATCAGATTAGAATTTGCAAGACTGAGTTCAAAATCAAAATAACATACTTGCAACCAAGCCTTTACGTGTAAGATCATCTGGTGCTGTATCTGGTGCTGCTGCTGGTGCTGGTGCTTGCTGCCACTGCTGCTGCCACCACTGCTGCTGCCACTGGTGCTCATGCTGCAACTGCAGCTGCTGCCACTGGTGCTGCTGGTGCTGGTGCTGCAGCTGCTGCCACTGCTGACGCTGCTGATGTTGATGCTGCCGCTGTTGCTCCTGCTGCTGCTGCTGTTGCTCGACACTCTGCACCTCGTGCCAACAGAACCAGGAAGGTTGGATGTGACTGAAGACATCAAGGAGCTCAGAGTCCACAGTGGCAGAAGGTGGCACATGAGGCAACAATGCAAACCATCGTTCATTGACTGTGGCCCAAGTGTCTGCATCTGTCCAACCACCAGAGGCTTCCCACTTCTGCAATAACCCTGATAAAAGGGTTACTGCTATGTATGTGTGACAGCGCCAATCAATATGAAAGTCCTGGCTTCGTCGATGATCATATAGAAAATCAACAAGAGATGCATGGTGTATAGAGAGCTCCCAGTCATGAGCTCCATGCGGAGAGATATTAATAAGGGAGTGAAGTCGTCGGAAAACTAGTTGGACTTCTCCATCATGCAATGCAAGCACCTCTTCAATTTGGTGAGAATGGGATAGCTTGACATGAATAACAACAGACAAAATCTGCAGTACTTTATCTCGATGTTTGAGGGGCACAGTGGAGAGAATTTGACGGTAGAGTTGATCAAGTGCACTGAAAGGATTCTCCTCTGTCGGCGCAAGACTGACAAGATTGATAATGAGTTGAAGTTGTTTGTCAGGAAATGAGTCCTCATCCTCAACAAACTTGACTACTGTTGCGGCATAGATGAAATACCCTGATGAGCAGTCAACAAGCTTGTCCAAATCATTCTTGGAGGGCCATGTAGGAGGGGTGTCTTCTCCGAGTCATTGAAGAATGCCCATGAAGGATCCGTGAAAATTCACTAACAAGGTAGGTGCGGACATCCGTGAAGGACTGCTCGACGTTTGTGCGACACAGTAGGGTATAGCCGTCAGCAAAGATATCTTCGCCAATGGTTTCCGTGATGTGCGCCTCGGGTCTACTGGCGATGAGGAAACGAAAGGTGCCAGGGAAGTCCACGGCAGCGCTTCCGATAAGCCGTAAGATTTCTTTCTGCGCCTTCTCATGATTACATTCATCGAGGCCGTCAATGAACAGAGTAAGGGGAAATGATAGGTTGCGGGTGGTCCAAGCCTCCACGATGAGCTTGCGAAACTGTGCAGATAGTGTCTTGGTGAGGATAGTGCGGTCGGCTGCTACTTGTAGCAGGAGCGACTGCTTGACTTCTTGATCCGTCAAGGCAAGCTGATACGCCAGCGTAGAAAACAGAGCATCTGCATTGCCGCGTGCAGGATCTGCCCGTTTGAAAAAGAAGCCCCCGCCGAGTCGGCCTGCGGTTTGTAGTCGATCACAGACTGTCCGCATTATCGCAGACTTGCCTGCTCCAGCGGGACCATAAAGCCAGTGTATGGGAGGAACAGCCTTCTCCGTGGTCGCCCATTGGCATAGAGTGTGCAGCATTTCCTCGCGCGTTTCTGGATGACATCTCGGTCGAATTCGAATTCGTCCTTCCCCGAATCGTGGAGCGCTGAGAATACTACATGCTCCGATAGAATCATGTCGCCACGAGCCAGTGCTTCACGATCGAGCGCAGAGCCCGACGTTGGATTCTCCGCGACAAGGTGTGCGTCCTGGCCACCAAACTGCGGATTGAGCATATAAGCGACCCCGCCCCGCTTCGACACAGCCAGCTGAAAGGCGCGGACGAGCACTGCATTCCCGGACTGCGCGTCGAGGTAGCCGAACAATCGCTCGACCTTGTCCAGGGGATCGGGGTGTTAAGGCGCGCGCGTATGGGGGGCGTGAGCTCGTCCCATAGGTCTCGGATTACATCGCCAATGCTTTCGGCCAAAGCACCTTGAATCTCAGATTGAGCGTATTGTGAGTCGAATGTGTCCCGAAACCACCTAAGCAATCGATGAATCTGAGAAAAGCCTGTTCCTGCAGCGACGCACCCCAGAGAATCCATCGCGGCAGCCTCCGTGTGGTATTGCGCTTTTATGAGAAGCGGCGGGGCAGTCGACACCGAGAGGATAGTGGTGGTTCGGAGTCAATGAGGCCAACGGGTGGCGTGGGTTGGCATCTGACGTGGGTTGGCATCTGAGAGCGGAAACAGCTGCCGAAAGCGACGGAGAAGTGCTGCATTAGCTATCTATCTAAGGACTCTGCAACCTCCGCATACAGCCCGAGAACCTCGTTCGACCGCACATGTACAGACGAGTCCTCCTCTGCGTCGCTCGTCGTATACACCCGAGCATTCTGCACCTTGTTCATGATCTGCTCCTCAAAAAATTCGTCAAAAACGATGTCGATGACAGTGTTGCTAGCGTCGGGTGTGCGTGAGGCGATGAATGACGGGATGGGGTAAACTGGGATCGGGGTATGGCCATGGGACGTCGTCCCCGAGGGGGGCAGGACTGGGTTGGTGGTTAGATTATACGGGAGGATGGGCAGGAGAGCTTACGGCGGTGGTAACATATCCGAGGGTAAGCTCACTCTGCGTCGCAGATGTAGAGACTGTGTGCCATCTGTGCATATCCTCCAGCCAATCATGATATCCCTCCTCAACATGGCGCTCCCGCAGCCATATACGCAACTGCCTTGCTTCTTCAGCAGACATCTCGTCCTCACCATCACCCCAAACCCGCTCCGGCCCATCCGCATTCAATGTCGGCAACACCTTCGTCGCCGCCTCAAATGGCACGTCCGGAATGGAGATATATCGGTTAACGAAAGGCGACGCTGTGAGCTGGTCGTCCCTCGTGAATGGCCCTTTGTAGATGTCGAAGCGCTGCGACCCGGAGCTGATGATGAGGACAAAAGGGATTCCGGCGCGAGTTGTGTTGAGGGAGATTGCGAAGGGTACTACTACCTGTGATGAATGAGAACGAGAATCGGTTGAGGGAGTAGACATGACTTCTTCAGCCGACAACGATAACAGCGAGCCATTCGATGGGTACGGGTCTCTGAGGTCTGTTAGCGTAGAGCAGACAACCGGAACGAGACAAACCGCGTCATGGTGTAATCTCGAGGAGCGACGCCGTATTGGTACGTCAGACCGAATCTCTTTTCGAGGTCGTACAAGCCATCGGTGATATTCTTCCCCTGGTCCGTGTAAAACGTTTCGTCCGAGGTGCCAGTGTGATACTGTGCGGTGTCAGGCCAAATATTTGCTAGCCTAGGATTGATCGAACCTTATAGGTGAAGGAGTTTGTGTCCAGGTACCGACGACTGAAATTGAGAGGGCCAGAGCCGCCTTCGTCGAGGTCAACGCCTTGGGGGTAAATCAGACGTGGAGGTTAGCTTGAGCCATTTAAAGCGCACTCCATCCTGGATCAGGGAAACGTAAACAACCGGGATGGAGTCGACCACAGAGGACCACCTAACGTCTCCATGTATCGCACACTGGCCAGGGACATCGACCGGTCATCGAGCTGCACTGAAGACTCGAGTCAGGCAAAGAAACATGGGTATACGCGAACGAACCGTAGTCCTGGACATGAAAGTGTCCTGAATCGAGATAAGTGAGCTATAGTCGTAGCGCTAAAAGAGCGACGCACCACCAAAGATCAGAATCGGCGTCGTCGGATGTTCCTTACGAATGGCGTCAAAAACGAGCGGCCAGCTGCTACGGGAGACAGGTATGTGTCTAAACGAGCGTGAGCTACTCGAAAAGAAGGTGCAGAATGACCAACCCGACGAGCAGGAAGATATCCGGCTCTTCCTTGATTGCATTGGTAAACTGGAGAAAGCATGAGACGGGAGAGAGAGCATGCGGATTCAACACAAACCCATGGTTCATTGACCATATCCTCGACAGGCTGGACCGTAGTATTCACGTCGTTGGTCGTGAAGTCGTATAACACGCCGAACGCAGTGATGGTTCTCCCTCTGCGAATAGCATTCAGAAATGAGCCAAGGTCGTGTCTTGGACCCACTTTCGTGTCTTGAACTTGCGGAATCTGCCTGGACGATATGTCAGCTCCAGGCAGTACGGATGAGAAGATGGACGCACTACCCACCGGTACACTGGTCGTCTGATTGTTCTCATCGAAGACGGTGATATTGACGTTCGAGGAGAGATATCGCCCCTCGTAGTGCCTTCCAAAGTTCGTGTGCCTGCACATACTTCATGAGCTTGGAAAAGCAGTGGGAATTGAGAACCGACATATCGAAGGTATTGACGTATTTATACAATTCATGGCTTGGGTTCGCTCAGTGAGGTTCGCCGCAATGCGTGCACAACGTACTTTCCAATAGCAAGAACATCGTAGGGTATTTGCTTGAAGAACTCGCCGGACTGGAGAACTTATTAGTCGATTTTCGGTCGGAGGACAGGTTTCGGTCGGAGGGCAGGCCACCACGCACATCTCGAGCATCGACGCCTCCAGGCGGAAATCCATCCGATAAACCCCTCCCTACATGCTTCCTGAGCCTGAAAACTGAGCCTGTAGGCCGAAGTACCGTCGTGCATGTCGCCCGAGTCCACTAAAAGCAGATCGACGTCCTTCTCCTGCCGTGCTTGTCAGTAACCCACTCACTCCCTGCTGAGACCAAGCGCAACGCACCTCAGCCAGCTTCTTCATATGCGCTACGAACGCGGCGCGTAGTCTCCCCATGTTCCGCTATCCAACACGTTAGAATCGAATTTGCTCGAGTATGGACGCGACGGACCTGTAATTGGGCTCTGGCGACGACTCCTTCTGGTGTCCTAGCAGCCTGGCGAATCCCTCGTATTCGAGTCCATGAAACACCTCAAGGCTGCCACGCACCAACCATGGGTGTCCGTCGTCGATATGACGTTGATGTCGCCCCATTGCAGTGGACGCGATGGTGCAGCGAGCTTCGGCCTTTGGACGCTGAATGTTGTTTGGGCTTGAGGATTGCCCGACGCAGAGGCAAGGGCGAAGGCACAGACACCATAGACCCGACCAGTGCCGATCTTCATGGCGGTCGGAGGTGAAAGGCCGCGTATTCTTAGCGCAGTTACGGTCGCTTCAAAGTGCACGGTGCTGAGCGCTGAGCCGTCGAACGACTCATTGGGTGAGGATAAGAAGGAAGAGGCTCGTCCGACGTTTGTGGATGAGAGTAAAGAAGCAGGTACCGAATGACGGCGAAACGAAAAAGGCAAATTCTACACATCCACAAATCCCAATCCTTCCAAGCAAACGAAAGTACACTGAAAGACGCCGATGCGTCCCCGGCCCACTCTCCACATCCCGACGCACAAACCTTACCAGCCCATCGAGCTCCGACGACATCTTGTCTACTCTCCTATTTTCCATAGACGGTCGTGAGCTGGTGTCGATCCCCATCCTCCATGTCAATCTCGTCCTCCGCTGGAGCCTCCTCTTCTGAGCAGTCTGGTAGCTGCCAATCAATCGAGAAGATGACGACGTTCTTCCGCTGTGTTGCCGGCGATCGCGATGGCGGAGGCGGGAGACGTTGAGAGTGGTCTCTCGCCAAGGTGCAGGGACATGTCGAGGACTGAAATTATATAGCTCGGTGGAAAGCGGCTGTCTGCGAACGGTCAAAAAGATCCTATGGCCCGGTCGTCTTCGTCGATCTTCGTGAAGCGAAGCGCATCTTGCCCTCCGAGCGGTCCCATGTGAAGATGCCGCCTCCGTCCTCCGAATTCGTGCTGCCAGCGCGAGATCGGAACCACCACGCAGACGGTGAAGCTGGCCGGGCAGGCATCCCATTACGGTCCTGAGAAACATGTTTGACCGGAGGATGGTGGTGCCCACAAGGATGTTTCCCGTCAAGGACGAAGGTCCTCCAGACCTTCGAAACCAGGTTCTTCCCATGAAGCTCCAAGTCTAGATCTTAGTCGTCGCCATTATAGGGAGCATTGATCCAGTGCAGGTATTCCATCTCCGCTGTCCCGTAGCGCTGGCTTAACGACCCGCCAACGGACGACTGTGAACCACTGCGTCGTTCGCGTGGGGTGGTATTCCACGTATCACCTCGCCCCATGCTTCGGGCGCTTCGTTGACTCTGTGGGCGTGCGATGGGTCGCTGGTCACCTCGTTCGTCATCCGAGTCTGACATCGGCCTTGGAGAGACTGGCAGCGCGCTCGACGGTGATGATAGGCCAGGAACACTGGATGGCGCAAGCAGATATTGCAATGCCTAAATTTTGAGTAAATGCAAGCTCAACAGCGAAAAAGAAGAAACTGACGTTTATCCAGATATCATGCCTTTCCTTCGTTGGCGCGGTGAATTTCATCTCCCGTCGCGGCGTAGACACAATGACACTGTATTGGTACAGTCCTGGCGGCATTGGGTTTGGGTCAAGAACTGACAAAACTCCCGTGATGTAGGCTGAAATAGCATGTCAAAGGCAACAGAAAAAGATTTTGGGCGCGCGACCCACCGCTCTTTGCATTCGACTTCGAATCATTGGTGGATCCCGGATCGGCAGGGCTCCAATACAGCGTTTTTCTGTACCGATGGACCCAGAAGAACCGCTTGTGTCTTCGCTCGCTATAGCCCTTGCCGATAACTTTGCGCGTGCACTTGTACAAGAACTCTCCGATCATCGTTTGCGTGATTGCATGGTCGATATAGGCGTCAATGGTACGATCCGCGTCCGTGGTCGTGTGTGCAGCACGGCCTGATGTCAACGGGGCTCCTGGACCATTGTCATTAGCAATGGCTCGGTTGGCGCGAAGAAGGAAAGAGTTGTAGTCCAACGACACGGAAGAGCGCGCACTGCGCTCTGACGCAAACGATCCCTGCGACTGCGCCTTCCGCTCCGACCGGAAGCTGCTCGTCGACGGAATTTGATGCAAGTTCTGAGTAGACGGTGGCATACTCGATCCATGTTGACGAATATAGCTGTTTCTGCCCGCACTTCCAGGCCGATCCGAGCCAAATGTGGGGGTTGTGGCACGTCGGGTGAGTTCTGGCGGCGGCAGGGAAGACGGGCGGGGAGGGGGGGACGCGGGGAAAGGATCATCCCATGTCGGCTGGCTTCGAGCGTTCACCCTGCCTTCCAGCTTGGACAAGCCGTCGTTGAGCATGTAACCGACACCACCCCGCCACGAAACAGCCAGCTGAAATGCGCGGACAAGCTCGACATTCCCGACCTGCGCGTCAAGGTGGCCGAACAGTATCTCGACCTTCTTCAGGCCCGTCTCGGCGTCAGTCAGCTGCGTGCGGATGGGGGGCGTAAGGATGTCCCAGACTTCTTGGATTACGTCGCGAACGCTTGGGGCTAATGCGCCTTCAACAGTGGATCGAGCGTATTGCCAGTCGAATGTGTCCCAAAACCACCTAAGAGATCGATGAATGAGAACGGCCCGTATCTGCAGTGACGCACCCCAGAGAATCCATCGTGGCAGCCTCCGCGTAGCACTATGCGCTTCTATGAGAAGCGGGGCGGAAGTCGACACGACGGAGACGAGAGGATAGAGGTGGTTCGGGGTCAACCTGTGGCGTGAGGCTGACATCTCATGCGAATGCGGCTGGTACCAGCGCTAGTTCACGCAACCTCGGCATACACCCCAACAGCTCATTCGACCGCATGGGAGAACTTGAGTATGTCGCTCGTAAACACGAGCATTCTGCTCCGAGGTCGGCGACAACACGGTGAATGGCGTTTGGGTTTGAGGAGTATTACCCGAGGGCTAATTCGAGGCACAGAAGCGGGCGCTGAGGAATCTCAAGTCGAGCGATTCCTTGGATCGAGATAGAAGGGATAGAGGAAGGTGGTGGTGGAACGCCAAGAACAATTGCGTGCGCGGTCACAAATTTTGCAT
Organism: Mycena amicta; assembly: GCA_029282125.1. Taxonomy (NCBI): domain Eukaryota; kingdom Fungi; phylum Basidiomycota; class Agaricomycetes; order Agaricales; family Mycenaceae; genus Mycena; species Mycena amicta. Next base: position 12,542 of record JARIHP010000269.1, read on the forward strand.
GTACGATTCCGAATCCACAAGCCACAAATTCTCGAAAGTACAAACGAAAGCACGCTGAAAGACGCCTTGTCGTCGCCGACGCGTCCCCAGTCCCATCCGCCAGACTCTACACATTCAACGGCGAGTCTGACTGACTCGTCAAGCTTCGACACCTTCCCGCAGCTGTGCTTTCAGGTCAATCTCAATCTTCTGAGCTCTCGTTTGAATCGGGCAGCTCCGGCACCGAGAAGCGAACGACGTCCATCCGCTGAGCCTGAGCGCGTTGCCCGCGAATGCAATGGGCCAATGGCGCCGCGAGAGGATCGACTGGCGCAGAACCTCGACAGTAACGGTAGTGTTGTTCACCAGAATGGCGAAGAGATCGTCAAAGCGCAGAACACGTCCGATTCGAAACCGGCCGCCTGTCGGAAGGGTCAGAATTATCCGCAAGAGCAAAACGAAACCTACATCGGAGCCCAATAAGCATCGACGATGGCCTTTGTCGACGCTGCATGAGAGAAATGAGTCCGACCACACTCAGTGTTCGCCCATGGGCCTTGGTCATCGCATCCAAGGGTGCGATCATCTTAGGGAACTTCGTGACTTTGGCCAGTGCATGAATGATCTGCGTCGAAGTCGCCCGTCACGGTAGGCCGTCCGAGTCGTTAAGGGGTGGTTCAGGCGGTCTCGGCTGTGTCGAGCCGCGCACGAAGAGGCGGCAACGGTGGTTCTGTGCTCGTTAGTTAATGGGCAGGTCGCCGAAATAAACGCGAAGACTCACTATAGAGGGTGTTGTCGCTAGAAATGTCACGGTGGATTGTTGGTTACTGGTGGTTGCTGCACAAGCTGGCAGTGATGTCCCTAGGGGCCCTATTTCGAGCTCCCGGACCCGACAGGGCCCTATCCAGCCCTATCGCCCTATTGTGAGGGCTTGCAATAGGGCCCCTATGTCCCAAAAAGGAAATATTCTACATCCCATGTATTCGTGGTCGGAATGAAATTCTGTGGCTCCTGCATCATGATCAGACTGTTCTGAGCATCGGCAGCAGCTGTCTGGAGCATCCAGTGACCCCGATCATCAGACTCGGCAGGCATCGGGACTGCGGGAGGTGTACTGACCCACGGATCCGGCCGATCTGATGAGATAAGATAAGGATAGGGCCCTCATGAGGGTCCTATGAGCACCAGGACGGCGGTGAGGGCCCTCCGACAGGGCTGACAGGGCCCTATCGCGAGAGGGCCCTATGGGCCATTGGTCCAACACCGCAAGCTGGTTGCAGGAGAAGGTTAATTTTCTTTTTCATCTCTATCGTTTACACCGTGACTGACTTTCTTTCGGGCGGGCGGTAGCGTCGTCTCGCGAGGTCGTCGTTCGGCATTCGTGAGTAGGGAAACGGTAGACATTCCGGAACGAGTGGTTTACCGTTTCTTGCATTTGGGTTCGCTGATACAAGTAGCTCCAGTAGCGAACGACGACTGAAGCGGGTGAGGCAAGCGATAGAGCTGCAGTTCCGAACGCATGCGAGGAAGATTTCCGACGTGGTCGGGCGGTCGACGTCTCTGAGCGACGACTTGTTGGTACCGATGTCCTGTGTCCCACAAACTCGTCAGAGGTGGATTTAGACGTTGGAAAGCAGACTGTTACCAGCATGCTGTACGGCCTGCGCAGGATGGTGCGCTGTAAAGAGGAGGAAAATGAGTACGATCAGCACAATCCGCAGTCTCTCCGAGTCGTCTTGTACTTGGTCCGATGCTCAATAGGGTCCCTTGTAAGCGCCTCATCCGAGTTGAACAAGACAAATTCTGCATAATTCGGCTCAACATGATACACCTATTCCAGGTAATGAGTGCGGAGGTTTACTTGCCGAGGGTCAGCGGGGAAAATGAGCTCTTCACTGCCCAACTGCGGGTGCGTGATGCGGATCCTCGCGGATGGGGCAACGACGAGCAACGAGTTGTCCACCCACTCGTCCTTGAAGTCCTTGAGCTCGACAGTGACGCCTTGGGTCTGCCAGTCCGTCATAATCGAGTCCTGACCTTGCCCGCTCCAGCCGATATAGAAGTTGAACATCAACGGGCCAGGGTTTTAAGGTGGGCAGGCCAAACCGGGTGATAGAAAATGGCAAAGGGACCAATGTTGGCCACTTTGACGTTAGAATTTGCGGGTGGGCGCTCGGGCTGCAATACGCGTTGACGCGGGAACAGCGAGAGAAAGGATGGGCGTACACCAATCACGGCGCCTGACTCTAAGGTGTCCCTGATACTCTCGAAATGACCCACAGCTTTGTCGTATGCGCCATAGAGATTGGCCATATCGTCGAAAAGGCTCTGTCTGTACTCCTGGGTGGAATCAGGCCACTGAGCGAGGAAAAACTTTTCCAGGTGGGCCGGGATAGGTTGCTGATGCAAGTGTGAGATGGTACTGGAGCATGCCACCTGGAGGAACTGACCTGGAGCAGAGTACGAGGGATATGATACCCAAGATTCGACATGGCGGTTGTGTACAAAGTTGAAAGAGCGACAACACCGTGACATGTGACCGTGTCCCTTCGCCTCGACTTCCGCTGTCTCATCAGTCATTAATCGCAGCGCAGGACATTCCTCGTCAGAAATTCCTCTCTTATGGTGCAATGCAAAGGCTCGCACATAAATAACCCTTTCTAGCCGCTTGACCAAGCGCCTTCATCGATACCATCCTTTCAAGCAGAAGCATTTACTATTCGATTCCACGAGTCTATCACCGACCTCAACTAGTGAATAGCTCCTCAAGTCCGCGAACAATGTTTCGAAACCGACACAGAGTTTTCGTCGCCGCCACCGCCGGTCCCGTGCAGGCGCAAGTGAGATGCTCTCTCGACTTGTGACAAGGCGTAGGTGCGTGTGTCCCTCTCCATGGTGTCGTCAACTTACGCCAGCTTAGGTTTGGCCGCTGGCGTGGATGGATAGAAAGCCGTATGCATTTCCAGCGAATAGCAGCCTTGCACGTTCTCAAGCAATTGGGTAGCGCGGCGGAGCACAACACCGGAAGACGGGAACGACGAAGAGCTCGGGGTTGGGGAAACGATGAAATGGTGCGTTATAACGACTCAAGACCGTCGACCAAGGCGCTGACCACGCTTGTAAAGGACGCATTAGACCCCGAGCCGCCAACGCCAACGGCCGTCGCAGGCCTCACTGTACAAATCAGCGGTCTACAACTATCTGCAATATCGACCCTCTCGGAACCACCAACCCGACTCTCCTCCATTACCTACCTACGGTCAGCAAACCTCTACAACATACTCATCTCAAGCTCAACCACTTTGGCTCGCACTCATTCGATGTCTCGGCTGCAAACAACTCACTGGGAACGACGAGGGGCTGCCGTACTGGATTTGTTTCATTGCTTAGAGGTGAGTGGGACTGCTTGAAGGGGCTGGAGGACGCGCGGCCGTATCATATCTGGCAGGGCGAGAGGTATGTATCCCGGTCGTCCCGATCCCCGCCCCCCCCTGACGACCCCGCAGTGTATTCCAGATGTCTGAAGCTCGATAACGCGAATGGCGTCGTTCCGGTACTAGTGGGGGAAAGGAACGAAAGCGCATCGGACGGTTGTGTCTGCCCAGCGTCTCGCAAAGTGGGTTGTCGCAAACAAGGTCTGTTTGCCTCGCTTTCACTATCGTACTTAACTTTCAGCAGGGCGGCCAGCCTCTCAGCCTCGGTCAACGAACGGCCACGGACTAGAGTCGCTCATGCTGAATCAGACCCAGGACACATACCATGCACTGCTCACTGTCGACATATACTGCAAGGCGCTAAGACACCGAAAGTTCGGAAGAGGCGGCGATTGCATCGAGTCTTCCGTATCGATAACACCTCTCGCGCGGACCCCCTCGACTTCCACCATCGCACGCGGTTTCAAGTCCAAGCCGAAGATTCTGTAGGAAAGCAAGACAAGAAAACTCAAGCAAGGTCAAATAACGCTGCAAACTCGGGTACGCACTCCCGCCGTAAACATCCGTCGAAGCCGTCGCCTGAGACAGACACGAGGTAGACCTTATGCCCGGGGTGTCTAATACGAAGCTCACGACTTTGTAAACGAAGACGTACCCGGAGAAAACGAGGAACGAGGAACGCGCCGAGTGTATCAACCTTCCCTTACCTTGAACTGCCATCAATCATCGATAACCACCGGCTCCGCACCAATAACGCCATACAAACTCAAGACGTACGAAAAACGCAAACAGACATTGTCGCGGACACGCAGAGTCACCTTCAAGATGACACCAACTCTAGCCAACTCTACCGCCAAGAACGCTATGCAATATTGAGATGGGCTGCGGTGATGATTTCAGGAAGGACGTAAGGGAGTTGCGCCTTCCATGCTATGCGGAAGAGGGGGATCTACGGCCATTGTAGTACGTCCCTCCCCACTTCTTTGCTCACCTTCAAACAAACCACCGCCCAGTCCTGTCCCGGCTTTGGAACGACATCTGCGCTCGTGTATCCATGTATACCTTATCGCGATCACCTCCAATGTACCCGATGAACGACGTAATCGACCTCGTCTTTGACGATCGTGCAGACACTTGAGGTGCTCCAGTCTTCAAGCAGCCCGGGGTTGACGCCGACGGGCTCACTAACCCGGAACCTCTACCCTCAAGCATCTCGTTCTGATACGCAGTCGCTTCGCATGGTGACCGACTTTCCGCAGAAACTGAGTGTGCGACTGCCGCGATGGCTGCTGAACCGGACCTTAGTACAGTGGCAGGTTCAATTTGTCCACCTCGGTACTTCTCGTCGGACTCGGTCGGAGGAGTCGTCGCGGCGACGCTCCATAGCGTAGCACTGAGTCATCCGAGTTGAATGAGACGAATTCTGCATAATTGCTACCAACATGAACATGATACAACTAGGTTAAGTAGACAGCAGGGACGGCCGCGTCCCGAGGGTCAGGCGGGAAAACGAGCTCTTGCGAGACTGTGGAGGTCGAGACGCGGACCCTCGTGGATGCAGCAACTACAAACAACGAGCAGTCCTGCCACGCGTCCGTGAAGCCCTTTATCTGGACACGAATGCCTCGCTTTTGCCAGTCCGTCATAATCGAGTCCGAATCTTGGTCGCGCTCGCCTATATAGAAGGTCCACATCCACGGGGCACTGCGTTGAAGGGTGGGTGGAAAAACCGGGTGATAGAAAATTTTCCACGGGCCAACATTGGCCGATTTGAGAGGAATATTCTTGGGAGGGCGATCCGCAACACGTTGAGCTTGGGGGGAAAAGAAGAGAACTCTGGACGTACGCCGAACACGGTGCCTGACTATGACACTTCTGGCATCCTCGAAATAATCCACAGCCTTGTTGAATCCACCAAAGATATCGGCGAGATTGTCGAAGGCATCCTGTCTGTACTGCTTGCTGGGTCCAGGTGCCTGAGTGGCGAGGAACTTATCCAGTTCGGCAGGGATACTTACGGCGTCGCTGATGCAAGTGTGAAATGGCTAGTATGCTACCTAGAGACGGACCTGCGGAGGGGTATGAGGGATGATGTGCCCCGACGGTGATTCGTTAAATCGGACATGGACGACTTCAACAGAGCGACAACAAACACACATAAGCTGTGACGTGCGTCACGGTGTTGATCCCAGACTGCACCGACTCGGAAGCTGGACTGGCGGCGTTCAGACTCATGGATGCATTATCCTCGCGCCGTTTAAATGTGGGCGGTCCGCACAGTCGAATTAGCGCGACACGACTTGCAATCACCGTCAGCTGGCCACACTACGAACTTGAAGAGACCGGCGGTGAAGAAATATATGCATAGTGAAGAATAACATACAAAGGTACTTGAATCCTGATGACCCAGTTGAACTTCCTACAAGTTGGAGCGCTCCAGAGGCTCATCTAGTAAAAATCTCCCCGCGACGCGATTTTCAGTTCACTTTACAGGCAACCGAAAAGAAATTTCACCTCAACGAGACCATTTCTAATGTCGCTTAAGTAAACCGCGGCTCGAACTTTTCCATTTCGGACTGAGCAGGGGTACCAACGGCTGTTTGTCCTCGTCGGCCAGCCGAACATGGACGTCGTGTGTTTGTATGCCGTTTCTTCAGCGGAGTTCGTTCTGGGCGGCCCATATGTGGCCGATAAACGCGCGCGCTTAGCCAACGATCGACCTAGGGGCCCAGCCAAGCTAGCTCTCCTCAACCATCTTCGTTGGCAATAATATACAGCGTCTAGATAGCAAACAGCTGCAAAGGTAGTCAGCGAAGAATAATCGGAAGGAACGCAAAGGTTACGCACAACACCTTCGCCCGTCCTCTTCCGCTCCTCCAACAACTTCTCCGCCTCCCCCTTCCAATCCGTCTCCAATATCCTTGCTAGCCGGTCCGCAACAGCGCTCAGCCGCATTTGGTCGAGGATATAACTGTCGGCGGCATCGTCAAGACCATCCGCATCTACGACAAGGACATACAAACCTCTGAATGGGATTCGCCAACGCATCTTTGACCGCCTTGACGAATCCCTCCTTGTCGCCTTTGAAGACGTTGTACACGTAGGGCGGGGTCAAGCTCCTTGAGCGTGCCATGCTGTGCATTCCATTGGTCGCGATTCGTCGGGTCGTTCTTGTTCCACTGGCAGCATCGTTATTAAAAATGAAAAAGCCGTAGGTAGAGCGCACATCGAGAATGGGGTTGATTACAGGAACGCCCAAACACAGAGCGTCTATAATCTATAATCAGCAGGCGATCTCGCTGAATAAAGAAGCCACAGACCGTACATCGTCGGAGACGTTCCCGGCATTCCAACGCCAATGACCACCCCTGCACCGCTCAGCATTTGGTAGAACCGGTCCTGCGGCAACCAGCCCAAGTTCCCCATAAGATCGCTCGGGAAATCCTCCGGCAGCTCCTTATACATATCACTCCGCACACCCGAAGAAAATCTTGCACCCGACGCCTTTGCCGCCTCGCGATAATACTCTGCCGTCCAGGCGTGTGACGGGGGCTTGAAGTAGTCTGGGTATTTGGCCATGACGAAGGCCATCGGAGGTTGCTGGCGCTGTTCATGGGGAACGAACGGGATAGTGGCGCACCCAGGTTCGACGCTGTAGCCCAGGTAGTTGTTTGGGACAAGCCAACTGTGTTCGCGCGGGTACTATCTGCTGGTCAAAGAGACGAAAGGGCTATTTGAGAGACGACGCACGTCTTCGGGATTCAAAGTCCATTGGTGTCCGAGCAGATTGTCTGCCGCCGCCCAAAAGCTGAACGAGAACAGCTTCCACGCTGGGATGCCATATGGATTCTCTGCGCTCATAATGCAGCGCGGGTCATTGAAGCAGAGACGGGTCTCGTCTCCCTCGGCCACGACCGCCTTGACGAGGTCGGGGAACATGCGGTAGAGCTCCATCGTTCCCCGCAGCGTTGCTGGTTGACCAGGAGTCTCCCAGTGTGGACTGTAGAGATACGTGTAACCGAGCGCATCGAGCGCTGCAACGGTCGACCGTGCCCAGATTTCCTCTCCACCAATATGGCCCTCGTGGTACCCCATAAAATGAGGGGAGCCGAGGATTATGACTGCAGAAAAAAGGCATCAATTAGCCAGCGCAGGGAACTGCTGACGAGACGCACCGGAGGTTTGGTTCCGTCCACACGATCCCGGTCGGCTTTGCAGACATGCAAGCAGCTTTCTCATTGAGTTTTGGTTGTGCGTTATCCATGAATGCGATGGCGCTGGATTCTGGCTTTGCCGCTCTGGGAAGAGGTACTTCGCCAGCCGCACGTCGAGTTCTGGATCCACAGGCGTGAACCATGGCTGGTGTAGTCGAAAAGATTGTGCCTTTGGATGCCACACAATGAGCCAAATGCTAGCGAGGCCGAAGCCGGTCAAGGCTAGGATAACTGAGCTGTCAATGAGCTCTGTTAGAGACGCGACGGAAGGCGCAGGGCGGATGGAATACCGCTTGTGTCTCGATGGCATGGCCGGAGGAGAGTGGCTAGACAGAAGCACGATGGACGCATTCCACACCGGATATTTCAGGAAGCCGGAGATAGAGTGGCCTTGCTGAAAAGACCGTTGTCAGAGTCCTGTGAAGTTGTGAACAGCAAATAAGTTCAGATTTCGGCCTCAACGCTGAGTAGTAAGACTGACACTCGCCGTCGCATCTAGTAGGCTCTATACCGGCCCCTACCCGAGGATACCTGCAGTAGGTACAAGTTGGTACGCCGGCGTGGCAGAGAGTGTCAGTGCGGGTGCAATTGTCAAGGTTTAGCCTTTTTGGGCCATCACTGTGAGAGCTTTGATCGGTTGAGACCTTCAGTGAAGTTCAGTCCAGCTACAGTATGGACCTCAAATTTTAGGTAGTGGAAAGTTTGTCCAATGTACCCCGGGTAAGGCCACAAGGCACAAAGCAAGCACACAAACAATTATTTATTGCTCCGTCTAGTTCCCGTCTCAAGTATTCCAGTATGAAAACACCGCAGTGGCGGCTGCGCCACCGATTAAAGCTCAGACCTTTCCTCTTCGATGCCAAATTTGACAGCATTCTGACCATGTTTCATGAATTCGTTCCCATCCTATTCCCATCCCGCGCCCGCGGCGCCTGCATGCGTAGAGTCACTTGGACCAAATAATCTAAGATTTTGGGAAGGCTGAACAAGCTGCTGAAATAAAGTTTCAGCGTCCATCACTCAGAGATATGTAGAGCGGTCTTTGTTTTTTTCAGCATCTTTTTCAACAATTCCGAATCTGAACTTATTTGGTGTGGTACCCCAATCGCACAGCCAAGAGGCTGTTCTCATGGTGTGATTGTGCGCGACGGTCTCTGACACAGCCTGGCGGAAGTAAGGCGCAACTCAACAAATTCAACGTAAAAAAAAACCGTTGTAGATTGTAGATTAGATAAGATCATCGGATCTTATCAAATTCTGAGTTCCCCGAATTCCTCTCTCGTTCTCTCCACTTGTAGAATTGTTTGCTTTTGAGCCTCAAATAACCATTCATCACGGAGATCTTCCACTGGCCCTATGAAGCGGCGCCGTCGAGTGTCGTCTCTTGCTCGATGCGCAGGGGTCGGCATCTTTGGTTGTCAGCGGTGATTTTTACACGGTCCTGAGAGCGTTCGTTTCCGTTCCATCGGCGCTCGCTGACCTTTCACCTGTTGGTTGAAGTTCTTGAAGGACATGACCGGCCGTATACCCGGTGGGTCATACCCGCGGATACAAATCCATTCAGACCCGGCTGATTCGGGGTACGGGTTTGTACCTGGACTCGGGTGGGGTACGGGTTTGGCGGGTCCGGGTCCGGTCTCGACTGCTGAGACCCGGACCCGGACGCAGGACCCGTGCCCATCCTTTTTCAGAACCAGCGGGAACGAACATACCGTGTTTTAGTGCCAAATGTTACCGGATATCCGTTGCTGCAGTATTCAAGTGGGCCACCCCGGACGTGTATATGGACAGATGGAGGAAGAGGAATCTGTGGTAGTCCTCAAGTTGCGGTGGTCCTCAAGTTGCGGCAGTCTTCTGGAGAATAATGTGTGGTTAGTGGCTTAACGAGACAAAAGTCTTACTTCTGTGATGCCTCCTGGTACACAGTCCAAAATTGTTTCGGCCTTTTGGCCGTCCCTACACGATGGGCTGTAACGCCTGCGATAAGAGAGTAAGAACATCGTAGATGTCCGTTCTCAACTTGGTAGGCGTCTCGGGTGATATCCCTAAGAGGGAGAGTTCGGTCAAAGAAAAGGCAATACAAGCCACAGACGAACCTTTCTTTTGGTAGAGGGCAAAGAGAGCTGAGCAAGTGCTGCTGGTGGTGGTGAATCCAAGGCACTTGGCCTCACTTTTACCAAAGATCGCTGGAGCAAATCTGGCTAAGATCCCGGAATCAATAAGGGACGACTCAAACGTGTCGAAATCTGCAAAAGACTAAAGTGCAACGTGAATAAGTTGCAGCCCTGAAACATTGGCGGACGACATACAGTGAGTCTCGGCTACTCTTGCGGAGACTATGGTGTGCTCCTTCCCATGTACATTCAGATAATGACCGTACGCTGTTTTTTGACCATTGTTGGGTGCCAGGACACGTTCGACTGTGCTGGCCAAAACGATGTGCCTATACAAATGAGTCGTCAGTAACAAAACAAAAGAACCAAAGAAAACGCACTTGGCATGAGCAGCACCTTGCTTTAGATTGGTGTAGAAAGCGCAGATGAGGCGTGCCGTTGCAGATATACAGCGCACGAGCTCTCGGATGGTCAACGAGCCGTGTATGCCTGTTCGGATCACGGATGAGAGGAGCAGATGCAGAGCAAACAGAACATACCCGCTCGATAAAAGATCTCTGAAACCGTGCATACACCTGCTCCTTCCCAAACCGTCTTGTCCTTTGCGGATTATTTCAGCGGCCAGAGCTTGAGATCTCGAGGATAGCATCTCCTTGATGTAAGGCGCTGCGGAGCCAGGCATCTTGTACATCAAGAGGGGATGGAGGGTGTTGAAAGCCAGTGAGAGAGCGTCCCCAAGTGGGCTGGCTGAAACTCAGTCAGCCTGTCGATGATTAGATTTACAAGAATGAGTTTGTCTTGATGAGAAGTATTAACTGTTCGAAAACGACGAACAGCAGCTTTCAGGGAGGCCAAGGACATTGAGAGAAAAGCCATCTGCTGTTGACTGCGAGCAAACGAGAACCAGATGGGTGCTTTTGGCATGATTCACACAGATATAGGACGGAGGTCCAGATAGAATGACGGAGGTCAATGACATTCAAGGCGGAGGCCTATCGATGCAGCGTCGAGTGGAGGTGGGGCTGTGCATATCTCGTGATGAGAATAATATTCTATATACGGCAGCCATCATTTCAGGGTAGATTTGACCGATCACTTCGCAGAACCCTCCCTGTCGCCCCTGTCACTGCGTTCCAGAGTTGGGATTTAAACGGCCATGCAGAAACAAACACTGGCTTCTTGCTCTTTCCCGCCATGCGCTTCTTTCGCCCAAAGCCAGCTGCAGTGGAGGATAGACACGACTCCCAGCGTATGGAGATCGTCCTCGATCACGATTTCCTTTTCCTTCGTGGCACTGGCTCAGATTGCGAACCTGCCCAGATGTCGGGCAACGTGGTTCTACATCTAAACGAACCCACTACCCTGCGCTCAATCACCTTGCAATTCAGAGGCAAGGCATACATCTCCCCAGTGTTCGCCCTAAGGCCTTATTTTCGACCCCCAAGATCTGCTAAGGCCTTAGGCCTTAGGCTAGGGCTTAGGCCTTAGGACAGGTAAGGGCTTAGGCAGGCCTTAGGGTCCCAAAAAGGAAATTATCCCAAGTGTGATTATATCGTTGATTTTACCCTGCACACCATCCCGGGCCTCCAAACTTGTCCTTATCCCTTCTATTTATCGTCTCCAGCCCCAGGATCAGCCATTGGAGCGAAGCGGAGCAAGGCCTGCGTTGGGGGCAGGGATTGCGGCGGGAAAGAGGGAGAGAGGGACGAGAGCTAGGGTTTTGGGAAACGGGGACCACGACACGGCGGTGTTTCGTCAAAAGAGACTCATCAGGTGTTTGCCCGTGTATATACCACGCTGTTTGTTTGTACATGTTTGCCTAAACACGCCGACATGGCATTTCGGATCACTCCAAGAATGGAAGCTCTACAAAATGGTCATGCCGCCTTGCTCTCTATTGAATTCTGTGCTACCCTGGGTGCTAGCTACACGCAGGGTTGATAGCGGTGATTCCAATAAATTGCCGTAAGATTTTTTACTTCACAAAAGATAAAGCCTCTATCTAATCAAGTCCGAAGACTTGACAGATAATGTCAGAACCCTGGACGGGTTACTCAAAGGACGAGGAACATCAAAAGTGAATTATGAACGGATCTTCCGGAGAAGCTCAACATTCACATGTATAAAATTCACGGATTTAAAGCAAGGGACGTTGTAGAGACTCTCGATACATTTTCGAAATCCGAGAGGAGCACCGAGCGAGGGACGGGCTGGAGGCCCGTAGCAAGGTGCGACTGAGGATTGAGAAAAAAGAGATCTAAACGTTCGTCACTGACAGCTGGTATTTCTCCAACGTATCTCGGTTGCACACATTCAACCGGTCACCTAGTGAAGCTGGTTTTTTGTACGATGCCATGAATCTGTACTGGGGATAGCCTATCCCAGATTTGTTCCATGCATTATCCAGTTCACGCCAGATGGGATTAAGGTCAATGTCCTCCCAGACTGGGTTATGGGTGACTTTGAGTACGTGCAATGCTTCGCTATCGTCGGTTTTAGCCGGCGATGGGTCTAGCGCGGTTGGGCGCTCGGCACTGTATTGCACTTCCTCTAAGACTTGTCGGAGCCAACGTCCTGGATAGCCACGTTCCCGTAGTCGGATAGCAAATTTCAACGCGATGGCGTAGTAATCGGCTTCCTGGGAGCAGATTCGAACATATCGAATTAACTCGCCTTTGATCCAGGCGCGTTTGGAATCAAGGGAGTGGCATGATAACCAGGGGATGTAGAGATACGCGTTCAATTCCTTTTGGTGGACGTTCATGACGATTCTAAACTGTGGAACCGCCGCGGGTCTGCTCTCGTCGAGTTTGAGTGAGACCATTACATCGAGCACTGGAAGTTGAAGTCGGGATATGTTCCATTCCATCTTCATGTTCGGATGGAGGGACCCGAAGCGTTCTTGAAAGCGGCGCACATCTTCTAAGCTACCTCTGATAATGGCGAATAGATCGTCAATAAAGCGCCGGTAGAAGAGGATGATTGCGTCCAGCTCATGGAGCGCTCGTTTCTCGAGTTCAGCAAGGAACAAGTTTGCGTAAGTGGGAGCGCAAGCTGTACCCATTGCTGTGCCAACTACCTGGCGGTATGTTGTACCGTCAAATTGGACATAGCTGAAGGTCAGAATTAACCGAAGTAGCGCAATAATGAGCTCTTTGCGGTTACGGATCTTCAGCTGCGCTGCCTCGCGCAAGGTGGTGAACTCCATGAGTGGAGCAGAGAGCATGGAGGCAATTTGAGCAATCCCGTCATCCGTGGGGATGTTGGGGTACATTGCGACCACGTCTCCGGTGACCAGCCATATGTCATCGCCTCTCGGCAGTTCTACGTTGAGGAGGTCTCGACAGAGTGTGTTTGAATCTGGGAGAATCCATGGGTAGCGCTTGAGAAGTGATTTGATCTGGTAGTCGACCCATCCCGAAGCGTTCTCGAGCAGTGTGCCGAACGATGGTTGTATGGGTCTTCCAGAGATTGGTAGTTTATGAATCTTGGGGATGACTTTTAGGACTGGGACCTTAGTGCGGCCTTCGTTGAGGGGAGCTTGAAGCCAAATAAACTGCTGTTTTGTGACTAGAGTTCTCGCTTGTTGGACGAGATTCTTTAGTGCACGTGTGAGCAGATAGTTGTCCGGTTCATCTTCGACGTAAGAGTCATTCCGCAGTAGTTTGCGTCCCATAGCGGTGTACCATTCAGCAGAGACAAGGCATAAGCCAAGGTTCTTGTCCGCAGGTACAGCAAGAATACTGTTCTGGGCTAGAATCCCGAGTAGAGTGTCTAACTCGGTCCGACTGAGGTTGGGACGGATGCAGAGGGCGTGTCTGCCTTGGACTTCGGACTCGATCTTGGCGCGTAGAGACGTCAGCGCAGACTCGATGTTTCCGATTAATGGAGGCCCTTCGGCGTCGGGCGACGGAATGTGGAATTGAGGGACGTATGATGGTTGTCCGAATTCGGTTTTCCGATCTCCAAAGAACTTGTGAAGAGTATGATCATTCATCGCATGGTCAACGCGTAGTCGTAGGCGACGAGTAAAATCGTTGACGGCGGTAGAGGCTGACTCAGCGGATGTTATTCCTTTTTAAAACAGTGGAAAAACATCCTTCTTTACACGAGAATCAAGGTGCCAATGATCCGAAGAGTAAATCCTGCACCAATTAAGCATAAATCTTGCAAAAATGATGTGATTTGGGTGGTCGGCACCGCCGGGCCGCGGAACATGTGACCTCTAAGGCCTTAGGACCAAACCACCTCCCATTGCTAAGGCTTAGCCTAAGGCTTATCCTAAGCCTTAGGCCTTAGGAAGCCCCTAAGCCTTAGGCCTTAGGGCGAACACTGCATCTCCCAACCACCCCAGCAAGACTCGCTTTCTTCGAACAATCCAACATCGACATATATTCTTTGCAAACACAACTGGTCGTTCCTCGAGGGCGCAAAGAAGAACAGCTACACACTCAAAGCAGGCGTGCATCTCTTTCCATTCAAACTCCAAGTCGGTGGCTCGTTGCCGTCCAGTTTGGTCACCGATTCGATGGGCGGCGCGTCAGTCGCTTACAAACTGCGTGCAGTGGCTGAGCGGGCAGGATTCAGCCACAACATCCAGGCTGTCGCTCCTGTCTACATCTTACGTTCCTTGTCTCCCTCCGCACTCGAGTACCAACAAACACGCGATCTTGAGTACAGTGCGTCTTGTTTATCCAGGCGTGCGCGTATTGATTGTCCTTGCAGTGTGGATGAACAAGCTTATGTTCTACATCGCTATTCCACACGTCACCTGGGCCGCTGGCGACGAATTGGTTGCTCTGCTCAAGCTAACACCTCTTGAAAAAGGTGTCGTGTGCTGAGTGTGACAACCACTCTTCGTGAAACAACCAAATTTTACAATCGCCCGGACACTACTACGAGAAAAGTCGCAACTGTGACACACGAAATCCTCGGCGGAAAGGCTGTCGAAATCTCTGAGCCCGTAGACCCTAAGGAGTCGCGCTTCTTGTTGCCGTTACGCTCTGCCACGCCCAGGCCGGCGACACCTTCGCAGCC